>BQNB010021821.1:0-63757 GCA_026074375.1 Tanacetum coccineum | reverse complement strand
AACTTTAAAATTAAGAGATATTATTATTGTTTTGGATAGTAAAACACAATTGGTGACTTGGCTCAGTTGGTAAATTTTGTTGATCCTTTTGAACAGATCTTTCTTAGCTTGTTAAAGCTTAGTTGTATTGGATAGATACAAGACAACTATAGTAAAAACTAAGATTGAGAATATCACAAACTATGCGGAATCTAGTTTATAATACTAAGAAGAACAATGAAACAGTACACAAAGTTTTACTAAACTTTAAGCCTCAATATAAAATGATCACTCTGAATAGTGATAGGGTTACAAAATAACCTTGAAACTATGAACTATGACTGCTATGAAAACTAAGAACAATCAAACAGTACACAAAGTTTTACTAAACTTTCAGCCTCAATATAAAATGATCACTCTGAATAGTGATAGGGTTACAAAATAACTTTGAAGCTGCTAACTATATTTGCTATAAAAACTATATAAAACTTATATTCTAGATCTATGTCGTAGGGTTCCTTTTATACACCAAGGAAACCCTAATGGGCTTACAAAACGCGTATACTAATCAATGCATATCTATTCCTAATATATCTCATGCATATCACTTTAGCAGTACTAACTACTTATACTAACAGTACTAACTACATAACTAGCAGTACTAATAAACTGACAGTACTAACACTTTGTACTGGCAGTACTAACTATATAGCTGGCAGTACTAACTATTACATTAATAGTACTAATGACTTAGATTGTTTTCTCTAATCTTCAGCAGCAGTACAAACTTGAACCGACAGTATTAAGTTGTAGAAGCCTCTAATTCCCAACAATACGTTTTTATAAGTTTTCATACGCTTTCCTCCGTTTTTATACGTTTTATTACGTTTTTGTCCGTTTTAAAAGTTTTTTGACGTTTTTGTACGTTTACGGACGTTTTCTTCCGTTTTTTTACGATTTCGTCTCTTTTTACGTTTTCGTACATTTTTTTACGTTTTCGACCATTTTTTCGTTTTCGTCCGTTTTTTTACGTTGTCGTCTGTTTATTTATTATTTCGTCTAGTTTTCGTCCATTTTTTATGTTTTCGTCCACTTTTTTATGTTTTCGTCCGTTTTCGCTCGTTTTTTACGTTTTGGTCCTTTTTTTACGTTTTCGTACGGTTTTTTACGTTTTTGTCCGTTTCTTTATGTTTTCGTCCGTTTTTTACATTTTTGTATGATTTTGTTCGTTTTTGTACGTTTACGTCTGTTTTCGTCTGTTTTTTACGATTTCACACATTTTTTTACGTTTTCATCCATTTTTGTACGATTTTGTCCGTTTTCATACTTTTTTTAAGTTTTCGCCAGTTCTTTTACGTTTTCGTCCGTTTTTTTATGTTTTCGTCCATTTTCTTTACGTTTTCTTTTGTTTTTTTCGTTTTCGTCCGTTTTTTTACGGATTCGCCCGTTTTTTACGTTTTCGTTCGTCTTTTTACGTTTTCGTCCGTTTTTTTTGCGTTTGCGTCCTTTTTCGCACGTTTTTTTACGTTTTTGTCTGTTTTGTCCTTTTTTTAAGTTTTCGTCTGTAAAAGTAAGAAAACTGACGCAAACGTATTAAAAATGACGAAAATGTAAGTACACGGACGAAAACGTAGGAAAACAGATGAAAGCATAAGAAAGTGGGCGAAAACGTAAAAAAAAGACGAAAACGTACAAAATCGGACGAAAACGGATGAAAATGTAAAAAAGGGACGAAAATGTAAAAAAAGTACGGAAACGTAATAAACGTAGGAAAACATAAATAAACGGACGAAAACGTAAAATAACAAACGGAAACGTAAACAAAAGGGGAAAACGTAAAAAACGGAGAAAACGTAAAAAAACGGGCGAAAGAGTAAAAAGCGGGCGAAAACGTAAAAAAACGGAGGAGATCATAAAAAACCAGACGAAATCGTAAAAAACAAGACGAAAACGTAAAAAAAGGACGAAAACGTAAAAAACGAACAAAAACGTAAAAAAAACAGACGAAAATGTAAAAAACGGGCGAAAACGTAAGAAGAAGTTTGAAAACGTGCGAAAACAACGAAAACGTAAGAAAACGGACGAACATGTAAAAAACGGACGAAAACGTAAAAAACGGACGGAAACGTAAAAAAAGGATCGAAAACGTAAAAAACGGACGAAAACGTAAAAAACGGACGAAAACATAAAAAACAGACAAAATCGAACGAAAACGTACGCAATCGTAAGAAAACGTGCGAAAACGTACGAAAACCGAGGAAAATGAACGAAAACATAATAAAATGGACGAAACCGTTTGAAAACGTAAGAAAAATGTGCGAAAACGGAGGAAATGTATTAAAAAGTTTGAATAGTCATGAAAACGTATAAAACAGACAAAACGGATGAAATCGTTCAAAAACGTACGAAACATGTAAAAACGAGTACAAACACGTATAAATCAAAAACAAAGAATTGAACTAGCAGACATATATAAATCTGTGTGGAGGAGACAACACTTGGAAAAAAATCATACAAGAATTTTTAGTCCCACATTAGACTACCAAAGACTCTCAAGTCTTTCCAATCTCTAGTTATTGCATGTTCCCATCAATATATCTTTTGGTACTGAAATTATTGTGTAATATAAATGTAAAACCAAAGATATTATTGTGTGATATAAATGCATATGGCATATAGTTCGGAAATAACGAATTTTGAGTTGATTTAAAAACTCAACAAACTTGATCCATACTCTAACTACCACACGAACGTAGGCAGGAATTATTGTGTGATATATCAAATATTATCCGCTCTATAAAAGATGTTAATGATATCATAGTGAGAGTCAGTGGCGGAACCAGAAAATTGTATTGTGGGGGGCAATTTTTTTTTTCGCAATAGCAACAAAATACGGCGAAAAAACTAGGATAAAAATAAGGATCGTAATGAAAAATCGAGTATTGTCACTTAGAAAATGAAAGATTTTAATGTTTTAAAGTGTTAAATGTTGTATTTTAATGTGTGAATGGGGGGCAATTTGATTTTGTGGTGGGGTGCACTTTAATAAAATAGTCAATAAAAAGAAAATTTTACACTAAAAACTGATGTTTTTTGACGAATTATGAAGGGCACCGCCCCCATAATTTGTAAGTGTATCCGCCCCTGCTTATAATAATTGTACTTGTTAACGTCATTTACCTTAAATAGACAAATAAAAATATACTAATCGACTACCATATCCATATCACTACACAAGTAGGAAACTTACATGAGGGAAGAACCGCGAACCATAGTCGAATCGAACTTGTTATTTTCTCACGATTCTTACTTCATTTTTTCCTCATGTTATGTTCATTAAATATGCGTGAAGGTGTAATACATAATTTGTAACACAAGTTATCACAAAAAGGAGGTGTTACATGAGGAGAAAATTTATTCACTAATGGCCTACTGATTAAAAATTATACATGACTTTGTTCGGCGTTTGAACTAATTGCGCTAAGCCACAAAGTCTTCCACAATTTGAAATATACCACTAAGAAACTAATGATTGCAAATGTACCATAACCAACACTCTTGACAGGGATGGTCCCAAAATTGGATTTCTTATCTTTTAAAACCTGTTCATGTTCAATGATATAATAAATTCTAACTTGTCCTATTTTGTGGACAAAAATAATATAAGAGTCAATGTAGTTTAAAAACGAATCTCTCAATTGGACATTAGTAACCTCGAAGACCCTCACGCTCGTAGGTCCTAAAACCTTGTAGTATGTTGTTAGGCATCATTTTCTCTATACATGGTCACTATTTTTGGATGAGGAATAAGGGATATATTGTGAGAGACAAGTACATATAAAACTTGTAAGAACTGATCATATGAACTATAAATTTCCCAAATTATTATTAGACGTCCAAAAATATGTTTCGTCAATTTGTATATATATAAATAAATATATATAACTATAAATACATATATATATTTATTACTAATATAATAAATATAATAATATGACTATATAGTAATAGAGAGGATAATGTTAAAAAAAATAATAAAATCTACAAATTTCCCGTGAGAAGTAAAATAGAAATTTTTTTAAAAAAGAGTTCTCGAAAAATAAAAATTTACCAAAAAATTCCATTAAATAATACAGGTATGATTTGGTGCAATAAAACATTTTCTGTAAACTCTAGAATTTTTTATTATACCTATCTTTATGAGTTTTTACACATATTTTAATTACACTACCCCCCTCAAAATTTCAAATAATTACACCAAACGTTATTTTTTTAAAGAATTAATTAATGCGCAAATAAAAAAAAAACAACTAAGAAATTTTAGACTGCACAAAAAACAATTTGCGATGCACAAATTTTTCGACTTGTTATAGTATTAGATGCAGCAATATAAAACATTTTTGAACGCAGAACACAAGTCCCAACAGAAAAAGAAGATTGGATACAAAAAACTAATTTTTGATGCAAATACAAAAAAAAACCCGATTTAAAATAAAAAAAAATGCAGCCCAAACGTTTTTTATTTATTTTCATAAATATTTTTTTTTGGCAAAACTATCACAACTTTCTCGCGCGATACAAAATAAAAACTTCTTTTAATTTTAACCAAAACTTTTTCATGCACCATATCATACACGATCTTGGTGGATTTTGTCAGAATTTTTTCATCGAGAACTAATTTTTAAAAAAAATAAATCTAGTTTCTTATTCTTCTCATCAATATATATAATAATATGTTATATATATATATATTATAATATATTATATCATATAATAATGTGTGAGTGTGTGTGGTGTAAATATATCATTAATATAATATAAAAAACGAGTGAGAGAATATCTACAAAAATGTATCATAAATAATATAGCTATATCACAAATAAACCACACATCATAATAATCTTCTAATATAATATCAAAATATAATAAAAAATTACTAATAAAAGTGTGTTAGTGCGGTGTGAGAGAGTATATAAAAACAACAGATATTATAGTATAGTAATATAAAATAACAGAAAATCTCAATAAACTCTATACTAAAACTATCTAAAAGCTAAATATCACTACGTATATATATCATCCAAAATAATCTCACGGCGGCGACGTTATCTTAAGAAACCCATTTTATAGATGCAAAAAACTTTTAACAGAACATCTTCAAAGCCAATCTCAATTAATAAATGTTAATAGATTTATCATTTATGTTAAAAGGCTAAAACAGTAAAAAACAGTTTTTCTACTATTCTCTTTTTGAATTATTTTAATTAAAACGTTTTCTTTTAATAATCTCCTAAAATTTTCTAAGGAACTAACAGAAAAACATAAAATTTTTTAATTTCTTCTTTTTGCATTATTTTAGTCTGTACAATTAAATGTTTTAAATAAAACTAATAAAAAATTTAGTACTTATTAATCAAGGAAAAACTACAATTCATTCATTTTTTTGACAATTTATTTAATTAAAAATAAAAAAAAACACAGTTTTTAAAATTATTTAATTTTTTTGAAATTATTGTTTTTTTTATTTTTTAATTTGTCTTTTTAAACATACATGTTTTAAAAAAACAAATGCATAAATGATTTTTTTATATCTTAAATTTCTACGTATTGTTTCTTTTGCGTACAATTAAATAATTTGTGTATTCATCACTTGTTTCTACTAAAAAAATATTAATGTGCACACATTGAATGTTGATGTACTGTACAATTCTTTTAATATTTTAACTTAAACCAAAAACACATAAAAATCATAACCATGTAACAATTATAACCTCTAAATTTATAAAAAACAAAACCAAAACATCTAAATTATATAAATACACAAAATATTGATACATTAAATAAAATACAATTCCAATACAATAACAATGTATCTTGTTAAAAATATCTCACAACTTCATATAAGAAATTCAAAAAACACTATTATAACTCATATTCATTTTCACGAAACATAACTGTGTGCGCAAATCGTTTATCATTTTCCTTTCCTCTTCAAATTTATTAGAACATAAAAACTGAGTACCATTTCCAAACAACAAACTACATATGCGCTCTTCCCAGATTCCCAAGAACATATGTGTACTTTCTTACAGACACAGACTGAATAAAATACCTGCACATGCTTGAAATGCTTCACTATTCTTAATACATAATTTATTAAGAACATAACAAGTACCCGTTATGCTCAAAAACACATATGGAATATTTTTTTTCCACGAACATATGTGCAAGTCTCTTTCATAAACAACATGCCCAAAATGCTATATTCACTTTTTTTATCAAATTTGATTAGAACAACGTAAGTATTCTTTTATCAAACCAATATGTGCAACGCACGCTCATCGTTAATTATTCGTGTAACATCATGGAAACACGCCTCTTCAAAAAAGATGTAAATAAGCGAGATCCTTGATCACATAAACAATCATAACTTAAAAAAGGCATTTAACAAACGCAAAAACCTAGTCTAGATATACACAACAAAATATGATAGTTTAATTAGCAAAAAATCAATCAAAAGCAAAACAGAAAATAGAAAAAAACAACAGTACAAGAGGTTATACTTAACAATAGTTAATCCAAAACAATTTTTATTATAACCGGTCGTTCAAAGAAAATCAAAAAATCAAGAAAAATCAATGAATTAACTCTCAATACCCATTTGAGTGTGGCAATCTAGTTTCTTGAAAAAACCCAATTGCAGCTGAAGACACATCAAGGACGGCATCTAGTTTCTTTTTGAACACATGACCAACTAAACAACACATAAGTACATATTCATTAAGAAAAATTAAGTCAATGGCCCAACTAGATATCTAGTTTGAAATGCGCAATTAAATAAACACATCATGCACAATTCTACCTATGTTATAACCATAAAGGTGTCAACATAATTTTTATTCCAGTACCAAAAGGAACAATATCGGAGTCCACCCAATATGTCAAAGTAATTATATATTTTACAATAATAATTGAACATCACATCACAAACTCATTATATTTTCTATAAGCAAAACATTGCAAAAATTTCATATGAGGAAAGAAAATGATACCACAAAAACCGAAAACAAAGCACTAAAGTTTAATTTTAAACTAAATCACTTTTTACATTCGAGTTAACCAGACACCAGTAAAAGATCACAAATTTAAATATTTTTTTACACTCTACTAAAACCCAATGAGTTATAATCACAATACTCTCGACTTATTGTGGTTTACAAAAACATTCTCTAGCACATAACCTTAACATTCATTATAGATAAGTGAAGCTCGTGATAACAATTAAAGAACCTAGACTTTAAAGTAGGTACCATCACACACGATAATATGATTAAACCTTCACAAACCTATATTTTTATTATATATTATACAAATAGTTGAGATCCATACTGTTATTGTTCATCTATCCAAATTTACATTACTCAACACTCATGGGGCATTAGAAAAATAAAAAAACATAACTTTAAATAAAAATCAATGTTTTAAAAACCCGCAACAAACCCTGGTTGAACCCGGCCTACGGATTCAACCAGGAATTGAACCGGGAACGCGCGGCGAAAAAACCGTTCCGTCACTAATAACCGGAGTCTTTTGGAATTACAAACTCACAGGATTGAAACCGGAGCACGGGTTTTCCCACACTCTACCCCGGGTTTAAGCCGGTGACAAGCCACCGGAAACCGTCCGGGTCTCAACGTATTTAATCTTCACTTTTATCTTCCAAATATAGAAAGAAATCACTTTTGTACATCGAAAACATAGTCCGTGCTCCTGTTCGTGTCCTTGTCTTTTCTTTATCGTTTATGACTAGCGGAGAACAGAACAACGGCAACAACCTTTTATTTTTGACATTTTTTAAACTCCTTGCATTTTCACAACATGACAAAAAAAGGATAATGCTGTCATTCTATTGTATAATTAACCCTCAAGACAATCAGATTAGTGTAGTATTTAATGGTACAATTCTAGTATCGTTTTTTTCATTGTGCATTTCTACTTTATAATCCTACTATCCAAGCTATCATAGACATATTTTAAATTTAGCCTTCACAAATGTATAGCTTTTAATTCACTATGGTTTCAGTGTACGTATAATATCTAATAGAGTAGTACCAATATATAGTATGAAGTTTTTTTATTAGAAACATAGAAAATGATTTGTAAGAATCTAATATTCCAATAATACAAGAGATTATTTGGGTCATTTAAACACATACACACTACTAAAGAGTCAATGAATTTTCAATCATCCTACATGTGACATATATTTATATTAGTTTCAGAAGGAATGAGTATCAGTTACCAACCCATCTATACAAGTAAAACCTTTCAAGCAGGACGAGAACATTATTGTTACAAATTTACCATTACATACAATGCATTGACTTAAAGAAATTAGTATTAAAACAAGTTTAAAAAAATCTATAAAAAATAGTTGATTCTAATATAAATATTACTTTCCCTAATTTCCTAATAGTCATATAAGCCGTGCTTAGGTACACAGACCAACAAACAAGTCACTTTCATAATGGGTACACATAAACACGGATTCATTCAACCACGGCGGTCCCGGTTCAACCCGGCGGTCGAACCGGTTGAACCGGCAACCCGGTGACCCGGTGACTCGACCGGGTTAACCAAAAAACCGGGTTTTAAAACATTGCTTTAAATACATCATAATGGTGTGGACGAATGGTGTGGGTTAGAGATAAACATAGATCGGTTAATGGTGGATGACGACGGTGTATGTTTTATTTGGATGAAGATGTGGTGACAGAGGCGTTCATTTGATTATCTAGGGTTGAGATCGGGATGAGATGAAAAAAATACACTGTGTTTTTTTCACCGATTCCTTTTAGTGGGTTTTTAGGTTTTTAGCATATTTTTAGGGATAAATAGAAAATACCTAAGTTGCCCTTTTAGGTTTACAATTAATTAGCTCATCATTTTACTAACTCTTAACATAACCGACCCTTTATAATTTAAAATCTCCACCTTTAATCAAACCCATCTAATGGTCCCAGATCTTCATTATAAATATTTCTGCACATAAAATGAGTTTTCTATAACACTCGTAGTTCACTAATATATAAATAATATATATATATATAATATAGTTAATATAATTTAATATAATACTATATAAAATATATAATATAAGTAGTGAGAGTGAGACTTTCTTTTCAGAACACATTCTTAGTGCGGCGAGAAGAAAACAAATGAACATGACAGAATACCACGCGAAAACATATACATGCAACGCCATTCATAATAGTATTTTTCGCATGCAGATGTTCTAACACACATATATAATATGTTTTTAAAACAAACATAAGTTGTTCTATGAAGAATTTGAATAAGAAACATTGGAAATACAAAATTTTTCTTTGAATGTGAGAGAATTATGTTCCCTTGATAAGCCGTGTGCGAAAACAACAATATTTTGCGCCGTTGGTGTAAGGTGTTTGCGTGAACGAAGTGGAAACGAGGTATTATTATGATAACTGAAGAAAACAAATTAGGGTGGATTCACTTAACGGACTATTAATGAATTTCCAATTGTATTTTTTTCTTATTCATTAAAATACAAAAGGCGTCGCACATAGATAATGTTTTTGGTGGATCTCTGAATCTTCTTCTCTGGCCAGTTTTCACACTAAAGAATAGGTTCTGAAAAGAAAAGCCCTTTAATATATATATATGATAATATAAAGTCATGATATAAATATAACAAATTATCTAAGTAATTTCCATCTCATGAAGTGGATTATTTTTTGGAGTATCGTATCCCCTTAAAACAAATTAATACAACTATAAACACAAATGACCAATTTGTATCATTTAATCTCATCTTTTAAAATTAGACGGAAAGAGTTCACTTCGACAATTCAGTGCATATTATTTAATATTATATACACTATAAACATATTAGCAAGGCACAGGGGTCATGCAATTTTTTTTGGCCTCACACATTCAGATTAGCTGACGCCCTCGTAATAGATAGGAACCTGTGCGTTGGGCAAAGTATTTTTGGGGAACGGACCGATTACTAAGCCGCTTAATTTTTTGAACCCAGGAACCCCCACGGCCCACTAACAAAAGCATACCCGATCCCGGAATACCAAAAAATATATTTTATATCCTCCATGAAACACATAAACAAAAATATCACAAACAAAAACGACAATATTCGACAACATAACAAACAGGCTAACTATCGTTTATATTTTATTTTTTTAGAAATGAGCTTAACATATTTTTTATTTCGTAACCGTATAAAGATTGACTTAAGATAAAAAGAAAAGCCGGTCATAGAATAGGCTTAATATTCTTCACGTAATAATAACAATAGCAAAGTATCCGTTACTCTTCAGTGTATCCAAAAATGAAACAAGTATCAAATAATCGAAAAACTACATAGTACGCAACCACCACCGGCCACCAACTAAGTACTATGATCAAAGGCCTCAAGTTAAAAATTATTCAACATCACACCAACTTTACCTAAAAATTTCTAAAAGTAGGCGAAAGCCACCAAAAATAGTCGACACTTAAATGAATTACTCTTATATATATGGATGGCAGTAATCCCGAAGATAAAAGTAAGAATTTGAAAATAAAATAGCTTACATATGTACGGGTATCCTGATATGGTGCTCGCATTAACGTTCGAGGGAGAAAATAAGAAAACAGGAAGTACGCGATAATCAGATTGGTCAGCGTATATATAACCGACCAATATAAAGAAGATAATATGACGTCATAAGATCGACGTAGGAGAGTGAAATCATAACCAATTATTATATACTTAATTATTAATGTAATAGCAATAAAGATGAAAAAGATAGCATATAAGTTACCTGAGAGCAAGCGCGCGTGAATATCGGACAATGGTGAAGGACTCTTAAAATTTTTCAAAAAACGGTTATAGTCTAGGATTTTGAAAACGACCTAGTTTGCTATAATGAGTGATCAGATACCAATCTATAACACCCCCATAAAATCACAACAACGCAACGGAATACCACTTGGGGTGCTACTTCATAGTTCATACACACAAGTTATAAAAAACGACCTCAAAAGAGACGTTTTAATAAAAACAGCACATTCGATTAAAATATCAGAGTTAAACAGGTCCCAAAAATTTCCTTTAAACAAAAGTTACAAGGATTCAAACATGACTCATTTGTATATTTAAAGAAAACAATCATCGAATGTGAAGAAAACCAAGTCCTTAAAGTTTTGATATCCACGCGACTCGAATACTCCCAATGCACAGCTAGCAATATAATAACCTGAGAAAATACATGCAAAAACGTCAACAATAATGTTGGTGAATTCATAGGTTTAAGTAAAAGCAGCATTGAAATAAATCAATAAGTATTCAGTAAAAAAAGTAGCGTTACCACATTTCAAAGAATTATTTTCGAAATTCTATTAGTGATTCAATAAATCAAGTAATGTTTAATAGTGGACCACAAGGTTTAAGATCAGCCAGCGACAATGCAACGAATGCAATGTCAAGTAAATGAATTAATATATTATCGCATTAAGCTCATGCCACTGAAACGTTAACCAAGCATATAAAATATGCATATCATTTGCCCCTCAACTAGGTAATATTGCAATATACCTTAAGAAATTCTCAATACAAAATGTCCTTTAGGGGTGATCGCGCCATGGATGTCACAACCCCAGACAGGGCAGTCACGGCCCAATAGATCTACTTAATGTACTAGCGCTTACCCATCATAGGTAATTAACAGTGCATGAAATTTGGGGCCTTTTTGCAATAGGTACTCATGCAGATAAACTCATAATCGGGTCAAGCGTACCCTTCAAGCACTTGTGTCCAATTTAAAACAAGTAATATGTTCAAAAACTCACAGTTTTGTAAATAGATAAACAATGATCTCAAATCATTTAGTAAGCAATTCAAGCTTAAATAAATTCAATGGTATACAACCATGTATCAAACATGTATTAGAAATCATGTGAAGAGCAAGTAAAGTCTTTAGTAAAAACATTCATGTAACGCTTATGAAATTGGAATCAATAAGTTATTTGGTAAAACGAGCATGTATTCTCACCCCGAAAATAGTTATGAAAACCATTAAAGAAGAAAAGATGGGGCTATGAACTCACCGTAAGTGGATGATCGAAGAGAAACCAACAATGAGAAGATGACTCCAAATATTAGTCGAGACCTATAAAGCAAGTCGCGACTTAGAATGATATATGATATCATTATAATAGAATAGTTATACAATACTAGTTAAAGAATTCGAAACATAAACAATATTGCACCAAGACTAAACCAAAGTGTTTTTATAAAGTATAATGATGTCTAACCTGAGGTCAAACTAAAATAAACATCTACTAAGTCTCGTCCCTTAATTCCTATCTCAATTGGATGTGGTCACACTTTTCATTTTTCCAATCCTAGACGTAAAAGTCAATTTTCTGATTTTAGTCATTTTCAAGAGAGCATAAATCCTAAACCATAAAAGATATAGACATGAGGCTTTCACCCCTGGAAAGGCCTTGAAGTCTATTTTCCAGAACATTAAGCCTCAAACTCCAAATGTTTACCAATTTTTAGAAAAGGACAATTTACTATTGCTAACTCAAAACAGAAAACTACCGTTTGCAGAATTTAGCCATGATCACCGGACCATATCTCTCATTCTATAAAAGATATAAAGGTGAGGTTTTCACCCCTGGAAAACCACATGAATCTAGTTTTCAAAACATTAAGCCAATCATTCAACTCATTTACCAATCAACGGGAAATCAACTTTTACTAACCGAAGGTCAAACCAGATTTTTAACTGAATTTCTTAGTTTTGCCGTTTTAGTCATAAATCCTAAACTAAAATAGCAATGAATGTGAGGCCAAGTGCTGGAGCTTCTATAAGATGTCTAGCATTGACCCAAGCTTTAAAACCTAAACTTTTAGTTCAAAAACCCTGACATTAACATGCTTTCTAATCGAAGGTCCAGAATTGACCCATGTTCGTATTTTGACCATATCTCCCTCATACGGAGGAATTGGTTGAGCACATCAAATAATGCAGACCTTCTTAGACCAAAAGTTTTCTGCAATTAACCCATTTATACTGCTGGTCTGCAGCAGTCCCAAATTTTCCTACCAAACACTAATTTTGACGTATTTTCCAAACCGTAATAGCTATTAAAGTGAATCCTCTTGGAGAAGTTAGTTTAAGATGTATACTACTGAACCAAGCTTTAAAATGCAGAACTTTAGTGAAAAATTATAGTGTTTAATCTGTTTTCCAAACAAGTGTCCAGATTCGACAAGTCTTCGTAAAACGGCCATAACTCACTCATCCGGAGGAGTTACGGCTATATCCAATTGGCTACATTTACCTTAAACATATATCTACCCAACTATGTAGTTTAATCACAGGCTCCAGGCCAAAAAAATTTAGAAAGACCCACGTTTTGCTACTGATTCAAAACTGCTATTAATTTCTAACTCTAAATCATTCCAAGACTCATCCAAACGACTACTTAGCTAAATGCAATGCCACAACACACCTTATAAACATCATCTACAGCCAATATACTCCATGAAAAATATTAAACCAAAGCCAAAACATATCAAGTACATGCATGCCTCAAGGAACCAAAATCAAACACATGCATCTACATACAAATTAGATAATAACTTAGGGTTTTTAAGGATGACTTACAACACAAAATAGAAGAAGGAGAATGATCAAACACAACCCTTAGAGGGGTGTGTGTTGGCTGCCGATTACACAAGGACCAAACCAAGAACCAAAACAAACTTTCCAATATACCCAAACCTTTCAAAATCAAACCCTTGTTAACCCTCTTGCTTTAAATCAAGTCAAAACCCTTAAAACTTAAAATCTTCCAAAAATCAAGAGCTCATAATCTCCTTGCATGATGATTTTTATTGATGAGGAATGATTAGGGTTTATTGTAGTATTGATTTAGGGTTAAAAGAAAGGGATTTGATGGAGATTTGAAGATGAAGATGGTGGTTTTGGTGTTGGGGCTGTCGAACCAAGAAGAAGAGAGGGAGAGGGATTCGACTGTTGGTTTCTAAGGTTTGTGTTGTATGTGTTTTGTGCCGTGTTTATTAATAAAAGGGTAGAGTGGGTTTTAGTTGGACTCAAATTAGGATTTAGGCCTTGATGGATCAAAAGAAAAGAAAAGGGTGTGTTGGTGTGAGTTGGGCCGCCGGCCAAAGGAGAGGAGATGGGGTTTATGGACATAAGTTTTATTAACCAAGTTATATTAAGTGAATCCCGGCCCAAAAACTAATTAAACCCGTTACTTTTTATAAAAACGTAAGTTTTGTCTCGGTTTCGGCCAAATATAAATAAAAGATGGAAAAATACTAAGAATAAAATAATTAAGCTCTAATGGCTAAAATATGGCATTCTTTGATTTCTCGATCAATAACGGATAAACGTCAAGTATAGAATTCGCAAAAATTTAAAATGACGATTTTAATGAAATCGACTAAAATAATTAAAAGTAATTTTTTTTAAATTCATGAAATAATTATGAGATTAGAATTAGTATTGACCTTAAATACGGGGTTTTACACTTACAATGTAGCACTTTGATAAAAGGAAGAAGGAACGGTCAAAGGACTTCAAAAAATCATCAATGGTGTTTATTGGGAGTATAAAATTTTCAAACAGTGAGAAGATAGAAAAGAAGAACAAGACGTTTTGTTCTGCAGTTGGCCGGTTCTTCCGGTGCTGTTCATTAAATGGCACCGGCTTGCAAAATGAAAGGCACCGGAAGAGGACACAGTTGAAATAAAGAAAATTTATTAAAAAATTTCTTTTTATTATTTCTTTAAGTGTTGTGATCCCTTTTTATTTATTACCCCTCTCCTTTTTTTGATAAGTAAGTGGATTGAGATGTGTAAGACTTGCGGTATTAAATTTTCTTTGAGCGTGACGAGACGATAATTTCTAGATGATGAAGGAGAAAAAAATATGACTAATAGAAATTAAAATTCCATATATAAAGATTCGATGTACAACGCGATACATAGAATAGGAAATACAATGGTAATATATAACGCGAGAATGAAAACACGTCACAGTTCGGGAATTTGATCATGGGATAAAGGAGCATTGCGAGCGAGATGATGATCATGATCAAGAAGGGACTAAGGATTTCCATTACAGTTTCCATGGTGCAAAGCGGTTAGAGATTTGGAGGAGAAAATGGAAATTTGTGAGTGAAATTTGAAATGGTGAGTGGAAGAGGAGAGTAGTGGGTGAGTTTTATAATTAGAGAAGGTGGCCGTTTGATTATGGGGAAAGGTGAGGATAGTTTTGAAATTTGAATAAATGGTTTTTATACCCAAAATATTTGTGACAGAGTATCGAGCACGAGTTAGGAGGCAATGATTCAAGAGGAAGCAATATCCGGAAAGATATTATTTAGTGTGAAAATATATATATACATATTTATTATATTTTTACGTATATACAAGTACCTTTCATGATTCACAATGAATATATATCACATATTCAAAAAATCACATAGACAAGATTTAAGAAAGGATTTGTGTACCTTTTTAGATGCACCGATGAAATGAGGACAAGCAAGTGGATAATATGCACAAGATCCCTTTATTTATGAAAATGAATAGCAGAGAAAAGTATATGCAAGAAAAATTTTGAGACGAGGAAAAAAAAATTGTGATACCATGGCTTGACATATTTGAGATCTTATCAAATCGGATCATGAATCATCTAGATCATAGGTCTCTTTTAAAAGAGATATGTCACTATACATAAAGTTGTAAACGTACTTGGCCTAAACCTTTCCGCAGCTTAATATGTATAGATCTAGAGTGATCGGCCATGAAGGTCGTTTTGAGAAGATACCCGATGTCAAGAACATAGTTTTTTTTGACACAAAAATAAGTTTAGAAAAGGTTGAGATCCAATTTGGTCTAGCCCAAAATTAAGATTATAAAACATTTGACTGAGGCCCAAAAATGCATAAGCCCAACATACACATCAGACAGCCGGTGCTGTCGACAAACCTCAGCCGGTGCTCTTGGACAATAGCACCGGTGGTTCCGGCGACCTGGATCAGCTACGAATTTGAGTAGCAACATATCTTCCATTAGATCCATTTTACCTAAGCTTTACAAGAACAACAGACATGTATAGAGGAATATTTATGCATATGCAATTTAAAAAAAAAATGTTTGGATTTTGAAGATTTAAAAAATACAGTATATTTTGAAATCTTCGGTAACCTACTCTGGTACCAATTGTGAAAACTAGAAGGGGGATTGAATAGTTTTCAAATTAAAATCTTAACTTTTATTTTCTTTTATTTATTTTCACAAAAGTGTATTTAGTTTTGTTTGATGTGAAGCTTGGATCTTCATTGTCTTTACTTGTACAGGAACCATTGTAGTATGCATGAACTGGATTAACTTCCCCCAATTCATGCAGCATGTCTTGAAACGCTTTCTTCATAGACTCCTTTTTGGCGAATGTTTTGAAATTAGATCCCCCCAAAACCAACCATCCCGATCTTAAGCAGATTCTGGAACTTTGAAGTAGCTTGAACAATCTTCTACTTGTCATTAACGTGCACAACGGAATTTATAGAAGTCAAACCACACCAACGACCACTGCTTCTTGTCATTCGGGCTTGTTGAATATTCGTTTGGGGGTGCATGCGAGTGCGAGAAATCAGCAACAATTCTTCTCACGTATGCGGAATACTTCATAAACCATATTTGGTAAAGTAGTATACACTACTTCCCCCTGGAAGTTGACATGGTAATCAAAGTCTACTTTATGTCCCTGAATTTGTACACATTTCCCCCCATGATGGTTGCGAACTCTCGGAAGCATCATTGTCGTGTACGTTTTATATACTCAAGAAGTTCTTGTTAAAGCACATATCTTGAAATCCAAACAAAGATTACTTGTCTTGTCTTCAGGAAACGTAGAGGAGATTGATGCAAGAATCAAGATAAAAACTTGGTATAATCAAGGTCTTGTATATGAATGTCATGTTGAACTTTGAGATTTTGCGAATTTTGCTTAGACTGTGAAGTACCATTGTCTTGGAATCCCTATTGAGAATTGCTGATTACATCTCAATCTTTAAACTCTTTGGCTTGCTTTACCAACCTCGTATTCTGTCGGCTATTGTTGTGATCCACTTGTGAAGTAAACCCGATTTACAAACTTGGAAAATGAAGTGAAATCCCCAAATTTGTTACTTACGCTGCATGTTGGGGTGTGTAGTTGGTGGTCATAGATTATTTCTTTTGGTATATCTAGACACTTCTGCATTAGCAGTCCCCCTTTTCCCCAATTACACATATCCGAGTTGGTCGTTTATCGCAAAACTTATAAGATATAGCCCTAGAAATCTTAGCACTGCTTTTATAAGAAGTACAACAATAAACCCCTTCTTGAAATTTTTCCCCATCGACTTCTGCGTGTGACACTGAGTACTAAAATGTAACTCCTTTAAGTGAATTGTTATCCAGGTCTCCGCAACCAACACCCCTGATGCTGGTAAACTAGATAATTCTTTTTTTTTTTTTAAGTCTTAAAACATCTGTTGTATACGTTCAAGCAAGTCATCAATCGATAAAAAATAGAAGAAAGTCTCGATGATGAAATAAGTAGACGCCTTCATGAAATCCATCTTCAATCTCAAATAAGGGATATAAAATCAACTCCGTGATCACATGTCATCGTAATCCGAATCTCTAGCCGTTTGTCATTTATCGAATCTCTTTAGGATCTTTTTAGTGTTATGTATCATGTTTGTTGTTGTTGTTCAATTGTCGTTAAACTAGGACACATGTTATTTTTGAATGTCGTCAAAGGATAAACATCGTCTAGTCCAACTTGTCATGGTAGCATTTTATGTGCCCGGCTCATTCCATCATACCCGTGTTAATCAAATAACACTATCTTAGTAATCATGGTCATAAACATATTCGGCCCATTATCCATGTAATACTCGGCTGCCAAAAGTTTACCAGCCCAAAACCACAACCAACTAAGAATGTGTAAACATAATTCAAGCACAATTTAAAGCTCAAAGAGCTTGGATAAAAAAGAAGCAATTAAAAACTTAAGCTAAAATCTCCCCTGGTGCAGGAACATGCATAAAAAGCCATAACTTTTTGCAAAATAAAAACTAACTTCTAAAAACTGAGTTACTACTTTCCTAAAATGATAACACAACTATTTCAACCAAGTTGCGCAATCTTCTTTGACTTTTAGAAGTCAAACTTTCTAAATCCAAACACCCCTTATGAATTTGACAGATTAGAATCAAGCTAGCTATTTGAAATCTACTTAACATAATCTTATTACCAGATAATAATTGACTTAAAACGAGCTTAACTAACAAGATTAAACAACTGAATAAGCCTAGAAATCTAAAATCTAAACTATGCTAATGATATTTTTGTCTTTTATGGTTTTTTTTAAGTCATAAACAAATATACTAACTTTTATAGTTTAATAAGCAAAAACAGAAAAGCAATAGTAACTAATAAGCTCGATTATAGAGAAATAAGCACAAATAAGCTACAATTAAGCAGATCTACAACTAAGAGCAATTATTAAGCTAATTATTGAACTAGAAATGAAAACAGAAAAGTAAATGAAAAACTTACAACTTGCCTAGCTAAACAAGGCTATGACTGCTCTTATAGCTTTACTGCAAGCTCTCCAATTATTTTTGTTTTCCATTACCAACTTCCTTAGCTTTCAAATTATTTGCATAGGTAAGGTAATAGGTTTTTTTAAGCTAATTTTAGAAGTTTAAGTAGGATTTAGATCAATTAAGCTCAATCATGAGCTTAGAGACTCATGAGAGCTGAATAGAGCTTATTGAGGGCTTATAGAAATAGTTTTACGTATTGAGAGCTTATGAATAAAAGAGAGTTAAGATAAATCAAAAGCAAACACTAAATTTTATTAACTAGAAACTTTTGATTACATTATGAAACAGAAAATTACAGCTGAGTTTTAAAAGAAAATTACAATAAGCAAAAAATCAAAAAGCTATACTAAAAGCTAAAAAAACTAGATAAGAAAAAAGATCCTATGCGTGTGAGAGGTGTGGCCCTTTTATAGCTGCTTTCTGAAGATTCTAGGTCCTTGAGTCAGTTAGAAGCTCATTCAATCATCACCCTTCAATTCGCCAATCATTGGAGGATTGATTTTATCCGTTGGATTACTAAATGACCTCACACGGATCGCCAACGTGGCAATCCGTTGAGAGGCATTTGTGTTTGTTCCGTGAGTGTTTCAAGAGTGAAATTATCAATCCTTGTGTGTTTTCCTACATCCACGTGTGATTCCTTACTTGAGTGAACCAATGAGATGCTTTGATTTGACCCATTTGTCCCTGCCATTTCTTTGTACTTCACTTGAATTGACTTAAGCACCCTTTAATTGTGAAAAGCCCTCTGAGTTTGACCCATGGTGAAACAAAGAAGACGGTAAATAGTGCTTGGGGAATTTGGCGCCATTTTGTTTTAACTGAATAAGGTAAAAATTCGGTTTGAACTTAGGGTTAATTACACAATGAGCCCCTCTCTTTGTTATCTCTAAAGTATAGTGTAAAAGAAGTTTAGAAAATGGCAATTTAGGTCCTTGTTGTTTTATAAAAGAGTAATGGGCTAGGTACTTGGGCTCTTGGTTTGGGCTTTGGGCTTTTGAATTTAATTAGGTATCCGGGTAAGGGTATTTAGGGTTTTGAGGCCCATTAAGGCCCAGGGACTATTTTTGTAACTTTTGAAAAGTTGAGGGACTTATTTGGATCATTTTAGGTTTTGTCTTCTTGTGGTTGACTTCTGTTGACCATGAGTTGACTTTTCTTTGATTTTTTTGACTGAGGATTGACTTTTCCTTAGCTTTGCTTCTGGCTTTTGTGCACTCTTCTGTTCTCGTGTCCATACTTGTCCGTTTTTGACTGTTTTCTTGTAATTTTTGATATATCCGTACCTGCACACACAAAACACAAATACAAGCATAATTTTGCCATTTTTGGTCTGTTTTGGGTTTAATTGGGCCTTTTTAAGCAATAACGGATATGTGTATTTTGCACATATCAATACTCATCAGATAGCCGGTGCTGTCAAAGAACTGAGCCGGTGCTCTTGGACAATGGCACCGGGGGTTTTGGCGACCTGGATCAGTTACGAATAAGAGTAGCAACATATATTCCATTAGATCCATTTTGCCTAAGCTTTAGAAGAACAACAAATATGTATAGAGAAATATTTGTGCATATGCAATATATATATATTTTTAAATTAGTTTGGATTTTGAAGATTCAAAAAATACAGTATATTTTGAAATCTTTGGTAACCTACTCTGGTACCAATTGTGAAAACTAGAAGGGGGGGGGTTGAATAGTTTTCAAATTTGAATTTTAACTTTTATTTTCACTTATTCATTTTCATAAGTGTATTTAGTTTTGTTTGATGTGATGTAATATATTTAAAATGAAGTGATGCAAGGAACAATGTAAAGGATATATGAGACAGTTATTTATAGTGGTTCGGCTACAAGGACTCCTTCCTTGCCCTACTCCACTCCTTGAGTCACCTACTCGAGAGTTTGAATACACTAATCACCAAAACTCCTTTAACCGGTGGAGAAGCCACACAACGTTACTTAATTATTTTCATGATGCTAAGTTGAACACCGGGTTCCACATATTAGAACCATTCACCATTCGCCACTTCCACATTACAACACCCTTTATTCAAATCCTAAACCCTTCGTCACATCACCAATGCTTGTCCTCTACTAGGTACCAAACATACACATATATATTGTTTTTTTACATCAGTGTCACCAAACCAAATCTAGACATTTCTAATATATTTTGTTTGAAAATTAAAGACAAGATAAAGAACTTAAGACATAGAAGTTTGTCACAAGATGGAAGATAGATCCAAGCTTCTAGAGATTTTGACGAGCTTGTACATAGAGGACCTTTAGATGTCGTCACGACAATGTCATTAAGGATCTACAAGAAGCATTATAGTAGAGTGGAGAAGATTAGTGGCAACTTGATTTAAATAGAAGAAAAGAGTTAGAAAGGCTAAATCCTTAAAACAAGTGAGAGGTAGACATAGAAGATCAGATAAGAACTGATTTTTTTGAGTGGGAAAAATATAAAAAAATATTTTTTGTTTAGGGTAAAGTTTATGGAAAGAGTGTTTAAGATAATTTTTAGAATATTGCAAGATAGATTTTGTGAATGAGAAGAATGTTGTTTTTGTAAAGTGTTTTGGTGTGTTAGAAAACTATTGGCTTAGAAATGTTTAGAGTTTGTTGTTTGATACGTTTATGTTTTGATATTGACAAAACAAAGTGAGATCGTAAAATATAAGGTAAACGTTTTTTACGGTTTACTTTGTATTAACACACTTAATGTTATATACATTCAGTGACTTGAGTTGAGGTCGGGGTCTTTTAAATACTTAGTTTATTTTTTATTCAAATTTTAGTTAAAGACCATTGGGGACTCAATTGGCCCAACAATCTATCCCTATTTGGATATAGATATATCATAAGTATTTTTCAAGGTAATGGAGCAAAACAATTTCTTCTTACCACTGAAATAGTTTGAAAGCATAAAGAAATGACTGCTAGAAAAATATTACATTAAAGTTTATTGTTGAGGTAAATTTACATGAGCTGCTTGGGCTTAGTAAAAATGACCTCCGCGATGATGAATACTGAGTTCAGCTTGGTTCCTCCGGAGCTTAGTCCCTCGTCTCCTAGCTGAAAATAAGAAAGAACACCATTAGCTCGCCCCGGGGTGTGAATCCGGGACCAACTCTGGCGTAAGAGTAAATATGGTGATTGTGAGATAAAAGTGAAGAATATAAAGTATGGTCTGGAATAGGTGTTGTGTGTCCTTCGTCTTGGGGAAATGAGTCTCCCCTTTATACTATTTAGTATTCACTACAAGACATAACTGTGGGTCTCTCTCTTGGTACGATCTGTCGGTTGCGTATCATTCTAAGGACAGTGGTCCTTCATAAGGACAATACCTTTGACGGAGTGTCTTTTAGTACCACTGCATTAGGATGGAGCTAATGACTCCAGACCTGATGTGTCCTTCGACACACCAGCTTCTTTGGAGTTCAGGTGGTGGCTCTGGACCTGACGTGTCCTTCGACAAGTCAGCTTCTCTGGATCATTTCTTTGGTTTTGGCCCGTGCTAGTTTAGCAGCAATATCTAAGCTACTTTCTTTGTCCAGAAGTTCTAGGGGAGACTATACCTCATCATGCCCCCCCTCAGTCTAGTACGAATGCCATTTAGGCTTTCCTTTTAGACTCATTAATTTGTAATTAAGAACTAAAAATTTGTCTTCTACCTCTATTTTTACTACTTTTGGATGCGTGGCTCATCCAGCTCCACTTGGTAAAAGCTAATGTGTCGTCATCATGTAGATCCTTTTCCTTCGTTATTTACTATGGTTGTATCATGCTTACGTGGTGACGGTTGATTTTCCCGGAGCCACTATAAATAGCTTTCCTTTGTTTTCACATTTTCACTTTTTAATTTTTTACTCGTACCATTGCATCTCATTCTCTTTGCCTCAAGGTCTGATTGCTTGCCGTTGCATCTCCTTTTTCGACATTTCTTTTATCCATGCTTAAGTATTTCAGGGTACATATTTCTCATTTGGTCCCTTTAGGCTTGAATAAAGTGGTGTCATTTGAGGTTGTGTGCTGCGACTTAAATATTGTTCCCACCGTTACTTTGTTCCGTGTGTTTCAATGTCTTTGCAAACAAGGGGATTGGTTTTCTTTCAACAAATGTCGTAATACGAAGGACGTTTGTATGGATGATGGTCCTTCGAGCTTGAAGAAGTAGAAGAACAAGTTTTTATTGATAGATCGTAGAGCTATTCCGGACTATCTAACATGGATACATTCGTGTTCATGCATTTCGGATGATCTTTGTGGTATATCTTATATCATAACACGAGGTCGATTCTTGGACTTGGCTAGTTTCTAGAGAGAGAAACACATGAGAGAGTTTTTCTAGTGAGAGAAAATGTGTTTTTATAAGAAAGGAATAAATGACTAGCTTGCCTCTTCCAAAGTTAGAAGAGGCTTATATAGATCTTACAATATACCGGGTATTAGTACCCGACTTAATACCGAAAATCGTACTATTAACTATTATACTACGAGCTATAATAAACAGTAAAATACACAGGGTGACCGAGTCTTTTTCTAATATCTAACATTTGTGTTTTTTGTGTACAGGTACGGATATATCAAAAATCAAAAGAAAACCGTCAAAAACGGGCAAACACAGACACGGGAAACGGAAGTGCACAAGAGAAGCCAAAGATGCAAAGCCAAAGCCAGGAAAAGTCAAAAAGTCAAAGCTGTGGTCAACCTCCAGTCAACCTTGGTCAGCAGAAGTCAACCTACAAAAGGACAAAACCCCAAAATGTTTCAAATCAACCCTCCAAGTTTCAAAAGTTTCAAAAATGGTCCCCTAAACTCTAAATGGGCCTTAAACCCTTAAATTCCCTACCCGGATCCATAACTAGCCCAATACCCATTTCATAAAACCACAAGGACCATTTATGCCATTTATAAAAGTCCTTTTAACACTACACCTTCACTAAACCAACCACAGGGACCAATTTTGCCATTTGCCTAAAGTTTAAAACAAATTACCCACTTTCAGTTAAAACGAGCGGGAAAGAACGAGTACTATTCATCAAATACTCCAAAGTTACCTACAGTAAAAAACAAAGGGCTTTTCTAAATTGAGGGGTGATTTAGACCATTCAAGTGATGGAGAACGCAATGGCAGGGTCAAATCAGTCTAATCAAGCACTCTTATTGGCTAACTAAAGCTAGAATCACACGTGGCTATGGCAAAGAAGCACAAGGGGACTCAATTTTTACACTAAATTATGCCTAAAAGAAACACAAGGTGTCTCAATCACGGATTGCCACGCTGGCAATCCGTGTGAGCTACCTAATGATCTAACGGCTAATAATGAGCTCCCAATGATTGATTGATTGTACGGGCAAGATCAAAAGGAGCGTGGGCAGCAAGGAAGGCCTAGAATGTTCAGCTTCAGGCTATAAATAGCACACACTCTCACACACATTGTATCTTCTTTTTCTTTTTTTTACACCTAGTTTAGCTTTAGATTATTAATAGCTTATTGTAATTTTCTTTTAAAATCAGTTGTAATTTTCCTTTCAAGTTATGTAATCAAGCTTTTATTAATGAATGTACGTTTTGCTTTTAAATAATCTGTCAAAAATCCTCTAAGTTTTCAATAATCTCATTGTTAGCCACTTGTATCAAAAGATTTCTATAAGCTTCTATAACGCTCATTCATCGTCTATAAGCTTGAAATTTGGATGGCTTAATATGCCTTAAATTTACTTAATTTCTAAAAATCAGTTAAACCTTGTCTTATTTGGGATTTAAGCTTATGGAAGGGTATCCAAAGATGGAAGGGATCCCATGGACTCTACTGGCTTATCCCTAGATAAGCATAGAGCTGTTGATAAGCTCATTTGAGCAATTAGCTTTGTTTAGCTAAAGGCTTCAAGTAAGTTTTCCTTTTACTTCCTTGTCCTTTAATTTTAGCTTAAATATTGCTTATTAGTATAGATCTGTTTATTTGCTTAATCAGTTTGCTTATTAGTGCTTATTTGCTTTCAATTTAGCTTAGTTAATTCTTGTTATTCATCTGCTTTTAGTTACTATAGTATGATTTATAGTTTTTCATATTCTGTTCATAAATACAATATTAAAAGCCAAAAATATGTAGATAGCTTTAGAATCTTATATTTAGCTTAAATAGATTGATGTTTGTGTTTGTTAAGCCTATCATAAGCTATTAGTTATCTGGTATCAAAGTTTTATAAGCTAGTATTCATTTCATAAGCTCAATCAAATTCTGTCATATCAGTAAAGGAGTGTTTGGATTAGTCTTATTTGACCTCAAAAAGTCAAAGATATTTGGTACTTTTACTTTGGACAAATTGAATTGTTTATATTTGATTAAATTTTAAAAAGGTTTTAAAGGTTTTAAGTTTTGAGTTTTTTTAAGCACTTTTAAGGCTTATTCTTTTAGCCTCAGCACCAGGGCACTTTTTTCACTTTTTCTTAGCTTGTTGAAATTGGATTTTATCCCTCTTAGACTTAGATTGTGTTCGTAAATATTGTTCTCACACTCTTATTGATTGAGTCTAAGTGCAAGGGAAAACCCTTTGGTAACCTGCCACCTTATGTTTTGACTCTTGTGGTCAATTGCTCAGCAGTGGAAACTCAGGTTACAATGCTGACTTTTTGAGCATTCATTTAAAGTTGTAATAGTAGCTTTTGTTATCATTCTTAATTGGTAGGTTCTTAAGTTAACATATAGCTATAAAATAGATTAAGCTTTGTTTTCTTATTTATAGTTTATTTGCTTATTTTTTTAATTTTAGCTTAAAAGTTCTCATATTATAAAAATCCAAAAAAAGCCAAATCAGTAGTAATAATTTAGTTCGCTTTTAATTTTGAAATCTTAGCTTGTAGGAGTTGATTTTATTGATTTAATTCATAGTTTATTAGTTGGTTGTTAAGTTCTCATAAGCTCAGGATCATTTATAGCTTTTTGTGAGTAATAGCTTAATTTGAATTTGTACTTTTTAGGGTAAATTCTGAGTTTGCAGGTTTGATCATTAGATTCAGTTAAGGTTAAGTGTTAGTGAGGGAAGTAGCTTATCATTTTATAAGTTAGTTCATTCATAAAGCTATACATAACAGTTTTACTGTTAATTTTGAGCTTATATTGATGATTGTAGCAGCTTTTTAGTATGTAAACAAGCTAAAGTGAGCTTAATAAACTCATTCTGTGGTCAGATCATAATAAAGCTCTTAGAAGAGGTTTTTCTCTACTTTCAGATTATATACTGCTTTACTAAAAAGTTATTAGAATTGTTTGCTTTATAAAGATTTAGCAGTTGGTTTTCAAAAAAAAATAAAAAAGAGCAAAAGGGGGTTTGCCTGCCTCGAACCCACGACCTCTTGCACACAACACACATGACTTACCACCATGCTTCATTAGCTCATCCATTAGCCTTTCCCCACAATTAATACTTATAGTCATTCTCCTTTTAGTATTTATAATATGTCGTAGCTAAATTAAGAAGTTTTCACTCGCTTATTTAATAAGCATGAGTTGTTTTTTTTTTTTTATAGTATTCTTTGTTCATTGTAGATTAGGCTGTATTTTTCGTTAATTTTCCATCAATTAGTTATTTTTAATAGTTTTTCAAAAAAGTTAATAATCTAGAAAAATACATATAAAATGAATGTTTCGCAGAAAACTCAAAAAAAATAGTTTTTTGTTTATAAAAAATTACTTAAGTTTACAATCAGTAAAATCATTTTTTACACCTTTTAGATTTTTATTTTCAACTTTTAGCCTTTAATTTTAATTTTAAAAATTAGCAATTTTTATTTTTTTAAGTAGTTTAAAAATAGTTTTGAGTTTTATGTTATTTTAGACTTTTCTAAATTTAAAAAATAATTTTTTCATTTTTGAATTAATTTGCTATTTTTTAGGATTTATTAGCTTAAATAGTTGTTAATTCTTATAAATTCAAATTTAATCAAAAAATGTTTTTCTTTTTCTTTAAATTTTATTTTGTCCTAATGTAGGTTTAGAATTTAGTTTACATTTTTAGGAGTTAATTTTAGTGTATTTGCTTATTGTGCTTTTTTTGTTAAAATTGGGTTTTTTTTCTCTTCATAAGAATTATTACAAATAAATGGATCTCAGGCTTCCATTTCCTTTACATGAACCTAATACACTGAACCTTTTACAATGATTTTAAAATGTTCAGCAATTATCTCGTTGAGCTTAGTTTTCACACACAAATGCTTATGAAATAGAGATTTTCCAGCTAAGTCCTCCCATTCAACAAGGTCACACCATTTAGATACCACTTTAGCAAATGTATTACGGGTCCACACTTTTAGAGGCAAGCCTTCGAGAGAAAAAATGATTCTCTCATCACTAACGAAAGAGTTACAAGTTAGTTTCAGAGAGGATAACCACGACCCCGCACTTGTATGATTCAAAAGTTTCTCCTTGGCAAAGATAGAGACTGTTTCAATAATGACCCATAAGCCTCCTAAATAAGTGAGTGACAAGTTCTTAAAACCCTCTTTTTCTAGAATAACGTATAGATTAGGCATGAATGTGATATGTTTTACTTTACCCATAAGAGAAAATGTTAGCCTTATTTTTATATAAGTCGAACAAGAATGTTATCGGTCGTCTTAGTCGTAATTAGTGATGTTATGTAATAAGCTAGTCGAGATTAACGGGCTTGGACTTTAAGCTAATAATGTTCGTGTTTCGGGCTCAATGTCCAAGACAAGCCTAGACCGGCCTAAGAGAATAGCCCATACGCCATCTAGGGTGAAGGGACTATAAATAGAACCCTCTCCACACATGGAGAGGGTGTTGGTTGCATTTGTCTAGGTGTAATCATACCAAACTCTCTCCTTCCTAATCTAATATTCTTCACTTTCTTTTCTACTTTTCTTTTACTTATTTCGTGTGTTATTATGGGTATTGGTTAGCTTATTGTTGTGTAATGGATTAGCTTATTGGGATAATAGACAAGCTAAAATCTCTATCCAAAATACATGAGTCATCAAGAATCAAAGATGGAAGAACCTGATCAGACATGACGTTACTCGTTTTACTCGATTTAAGAATAGATACATAAGAACCTGGTGAATTCCTCTTATTAGCATTAGAGGTGTGAGAAGGAGCAGAAGGTTTACTTTCTCTATGAAAACGAGCAACATTTGCATGAAGATGGAAGCACCCAATCCAAATGGTACATAAGTTCGTGACAAGACGATCAATATTATCAACCTTAATAAACCGGACAAAAGCAAATAGCTTACCTGCTTTAGATTTCTTATAAAGAATGAAAGCATCTACAACGACTCTATAATCATTACACACCTTTCAAAGATCGCGAGCAGTAACGTGATCAGGGAAGTTAGTCACGAAAATTGATTGAGAGGATTGATTGGGTTTGATCCTCCTTAGATCTATAAGACTTCTAATTGCCATCCCCCATAATGAATAATCAAACTGAAACCCCAAGAAATAAAAAATCAAACCCTAAAAAAAGAAACCCTAAATTGAATTAAGGATTAAAAGAAGAACACCAATGAATAAAAGAGAACTAAAAAACAGATCTAACAAAACACAACGAACAAACCCTAGAACATCAAACCAATCCCTATGGTTCCAAAGCAAGCAAACCTATAAGAAACTTTGTTATGGGAGATCATCACGACGAGATAACACTCACAATAACATGGCCTTAGCAAGTACGTTATAGATGGAAGGTAGTAGATCGGAAGAAGTTAGGAATCTTGGTGGGAGCCATGTTTCGCCAGAGAGAAAAGGGTTTCGGTTTTCAAACATATATTGAACATATATTGGTGGGAGTCTGTTACACGTTTAAGATTGAATATATATTTAAACAAACTTAGGTAATGATCATTCAATGAATCAATCAATTGAATATAATAAAGAGAATATCATGATAGGTTTGGCCAATTTATATCAATAGGCTCGTTTTGAATTTAGGGATGATCCTTCTAACTTATTGCATTGTCACCCTCGTTGGTGTAATGTGTAAGTATTCCTCTTTTTCAATTAAAAGTTGGTTAGAAATGTGTCTACTTGACCGCCTAAGTAAAGGCTCCTAGAACACACATCGCTCACTAAATAGTAAATCACGCATAATAAATACTTAAATAGTTATCCTCTTAAACGTGAGGGTTTCACTTAATCTAATTACGTTTTACTAGACGCCTATGCTAATGTAATATCTTATAGCTAGTTTCTAATGCCTAACATGCACACCACTAACAATAAGCAACAAATTATAGTTCACAACTAGGTTTTATGCAATCATAAGCAAACATAATAAGATTTAGCCTAACATGTTAACAAGAGAAAAAGAAAAGCAATTAATCATCAAACATATACACATAATTGAATTATTAAGGATTGAACTGCTTAACTTCAAACCAACATGTGAGTATGTAAGTACAAAGAGCATAAAAAGCCCTAAAATTTATTTATAATGGTTGCATTATAGCTCTCCCAAGTCTCACACACGAATTATGAAAATTAAGGGTCTGTATATATTGGAAATTAGTTGTGACGACGTCACAAGAGTTTTGTGACGTTGTGACCCCGTTGATCTTGACTTAGGGTTTCTTGCACTGACTTGATCTTGACATTGTCAGGAATTCATGTGACGCCATCACCTTAGGTTTGTGACACCGTCATGATCTTTTGGTGACGCCGTCTCGACACACTGAACCGTCACAAAACTTATCCAAAAATCATCTTTTTGGGCACTTTTTAGTAACCACGTCTGATTGGTGGTAGTTAGAGTTTAATAAAGTTGTGTTTTTGCCTTGTTTCTTCTCAAATCGAGCCCAAGTCACGTGTATTCCATCCAAGTGCTTCCTAAATGCTAATTACACAAAAAGAAATGATTTAGCGTAATAATAGAGCACATTTGCATGATTTTGGGGGTTAAATGGCCCCGAAAAAGTGTATAAAGTGACACCTCATCAAGAACCAACACCATGAACTCTTACTTTCAGCTTCAACCAAGGCATAGGCTAATGGGTAAATTCCATTTTTTGAATCAAGTCTAATAGCGGCCAATACTTGGCTAGAGAATAGCCCCTTCATGAAAGCACCATCTAAGCCTAACAGCTCTCTTCTGCAAGCCATAAACCCCATTTTTAATGCTCTCAAACAAACATATATTATCTTAAACACGCTAGTAGGCAAAGAAGGATCAATATTCCTTTCAACTACAATCTTGATAGTGGTATTAGGGTTTGTAGATTGTAATTCAACAACATAGTCTCTATGCGTAACATACTGCAAAGTGTGATCACCTTTAACCTCTCTTTTAGCTTTAGCTTTAGCTTTAGCTCTGAATGTTTTGCTCATAGAAACCTGAATATCTAAGTAACGTTGGAGCTGGTCTTGAACTGCCTTAACTGGGATATCTGAATTAACCCTGATTTGGCTAAAAATTTGCTGCCAAGAATTTATAAGTTCAATGTTTGATTTATCTTGATTAAAGGCATTTGTGTGTATCTATGTGTGTATTCACCACCTAATTTTGTGTGAGTTTGTCTTTTCCCACATAGACCCAAGGGTAGAGATCCCCTTTATCATGTGCATCAATAAAAGATTAACATGCTTGACTGTCATCATTGGTACCTACAGTCTTCCTTTTTTTACTTCTAGTACATAGGCCATTTAATTTATTAGGCCCAGCACCCATTGCTTGTTTTGGGCCAATTGGTCCACTACGTTGTGACATTGTAAAGACTAGCAATATTTCCTTACATCTTTCTCTTACCCTGGTCCTGTCATTCTTATAGAGCCTCCACCTTTTTTTGCTTTTAATGGAATGCATGTAGACTCTGTCCTTAGCCTCTTTTTAACTACCAAATATATGCCCAATGTAAAATGAGTACTTCCATCGACCTCTAGCATTTAACGACTCTTCCATATCTCTTATCAATTCATTTGACCTTATCCTCATGTAAGTACTTGTTTCATCGACATAACATGTGTTACTATCAATACCATTTGCATTCACCACATCTACATCCTCTCCTTCTAAAATATCCTCTGGTACTAGACTAGTTACACCAATGTTTTCAAAAGGAACATCCTTGCTAATACCAAACATATGCACATCAACATCAAGCTTTACTATTTTGTTTTCTTCATCCACCAAAAAATCATCATCATCATCAATCATCGTTCATCTATACCTACATATTCAATTAGAACTCATCTATAAAATTTGAGTTTTATATGAACTATCGAATCGTCAAACATCTCTCAACGTGTTCACCAATAGTCTCTTTAAAACAAACTTCGCCATTGCATAATTTAAATCTTTCTCCACTACCATGTACAACAACTTCCTCACCACTACCATCTACAACTTCATCAACTCTAACCTGTTCTACAACGTGTTCCTCAATTCTAACAACATCAACTGCTAGTTCTACATCCACATATGTGTATGATCCATTGACTACATGGTCATTTGGAACTTCAGACATAGGAACCTCTTCTTGCGTTTTAGCTTGGGAAACATTTAGGTCAAAGGTTGAGTTTAAGTTTAAGTCCAAGTCATCAACTCTAAAAGACTCATCATGACTTAAACGAAATTGTCTATACTACTACCTGCAACATCACAAAGCATGCTTCTCCATCCAATTCCGTTTCATAAAATGATAAATGCCTTATCACATCATCTATCACCTGATTAGTAGTTGGTTTGACAGAGATAAAACTCAGGTTTATGGCACTAAACTGTGATTGTATTGTTGGAAGAACATGGTCTTGAGTGTCAAGTCCTTGTACACCACTCAACTATGTATATGTGATGACAGACTCATCAGTAAGAGGGGTTAACAGACCATGAGGCATAAACCTAGGTGTAACAGAGTCACAAACAGATACCTTAGCATGTGTACTAGAATCGTGCCATGTCAACAACAACAATTAATCAGAATTATTTTCCTTTGCTACACTAGTACTAGGCTAACTAATATCTTCTGTTGTTGCTCTAACTACTTGTGGTGGTGGCCTTTGGCAAGAGTTTATAATCGTATAATCATGTTCTAGATAGACCTCAAGCAACTTAAAACTTCTAACAAGGGTAGCCAAACAACAAACATCCTCATCACATGTCAATGGGTACAACCCTTCATCTAAACTACTCAGTGGTCTTAGATAGTTATAAAACATAGGCTCATGCTCACATGTACAACCTAATTATAGAAACATCTTATTAAGCGCAATAACATGAAAGGGTTCGATATCCACCATATCAAATATGTCGACATGACCATCGACAAATCGGCTGCCTGGATACTTGTGAAATATTCCACCATGATGTATTTGAATCGAAAACATATTGGGTGCATAATCTGAAAATCAAAATCAAAAATTGACTTCATAAATCGACAATAAAACATGTCAAGAACACTACATTTGTAAAAAAATCTTTAAGCAAAAGGATTTCAAGTGATTATCATATGCCGATTTGATTTCTTCAATCACTAACTGTGTGGTTTTAGTCCACTTTTTTTGGATCTTCCATCCCGTTAACAACATTGCATATAATATTTGAATGTAAAATTAAGGTCTGAGTTGTAAGAGAACATGGGTGAGATATGAGAGAATTGGAGGTGGAGTAGGTAGGAATAATCTTGTGAAATGATAAGGATCAAAGGTGTAGGTGGAGTTGAATAGTAAAAAAATAAATGCTGATGTGATGTGAAGTGAAATAGTTTAAGAAAAGGTAAAAATTTGGTTGGTGATTGATCAACGGTGTAACTAATTTTTTGGATGAAATTACGAGAATACCCATCGTAAAAAACTGATAACGGGTCAAAATAATGACAATTAGTGCTTGGAACCAAAAGCGCACCAAAAATGCCACTTCCGTGATTATTTTGGCAAATTTTCAAAGCGAGAGACCAAACAAGAAAACGAAGCTCGCATCAAGACCAATATGTAATTTACCTAAAAACTAATGTGAGAATAATGTCCTCAATCCTAGGGGTGCTCACGGTTTGAAAACCGGACCGGACCGAAACCGAGTTTGGCTAAAACACCGGACTGAAGACCGGATCGAAATGGTCTGGTCCGGTCCGAGTCGGTCCGGTCCGGTTCGGTCTTCGGTCCGGTCCGAGTCGGTCCGGTCCGGTCCAACAAGGCATAATTGCTGATTTTTTTCGTAAGACCGAACCGGACCGAGGACCAAAAATAAGGAAAATGATGGACCGAGGGCTGGACCAAAATAGATTCGGTTATCTGGTGCGATCCGCGGTACGTTTTGCACACCCCTGCTCAGTCCTGTTATGACTTAATTCTCTCATCGCTTTTAAGAGAAAACGAGGTCTTAAACCCGCGCGTTGCGGCGGGTGTTTGTAAAAGATAGTATGCAAACACACCCTGAAACTGCGCGTTGCGGCGGGTGTTTGTAAAAGATAGTATGCAAACACACCTTGAAATCTGAGATAGAACTAAAAATAAGCAGTGTAGCCATCGATTTAGCCATCTGACACATAAAAATGATACGATGTATTCCTAAATCCATTAGTTTTCTCGCTCTTTAACAGGAATCAGTCTCCTTAGCAGACATATCAGGCAAAGTCACACCGTTTGGTTCTAATTTGACAGTAGCAAGAACTTCACGACTCTTCATAGCATCACTACATACAGGCCGATCTACTAAAGCTCTCTTACTCGTATCCTCGTCCACACTTGCTTTCTTACATTCATTCACAACCTTTTCTTCCTCAACTTTAGTATCTGCATCACCACTTTGACGCAAGTCAGAAACTGTCAAAGATGCAACAGGTGGCCAGCTTGCTTCCGGTTTTTCCTGTTGCTCCTCCTTTAGAATTCAAACATGGTGCAACGCTTTCAGTCCCCGTAGTGTCAATCGTTGGCTGCGATGGTTCTCTAAACATAAATCTCTGTTTCTTAATCGGCAAATGGTCAAGTTTCTCACTGCATTTCAACGGATAAAATAAATTCATAAAATTTTCAAAAATCAAACTTATTTCCGCTTAAAGTATCAATCAACTTAAATAAGTCTTCACCTGAACCTTATCAGATTCAGAATTTGACATTTTCAACATCCATCACCGGCTAAAGATTCGATATCCGCCTTTTCAAGTACAAAAACCTAACAGAACTGCCATAACAGATTAAGTTTAGATAATTCATAGGGGGTGTTTATTTTGGCTTATATAGCTTGCTTATAGCTCGTGTGGTTTTCAGCTCAAGTTTCATAAGCTCATCTTTTGTGGCTTATTTTGGAACTTTTTGGCTTATATAAGCTTATCATGTCATAATAAGCTTATTTAAGCCAAAAAGTTTAAAAATGAGCCACAAAGAGTGAGCTTATGAAACATAAGCCGAAAATCACATAGGCCATAAGCCTACTGGCTTATGTGGATTTCGGCTTAAGTTTCATAAGCTTAATTTTTGTGGCTTAATTTGAAGCTTTTTAGTTAATGTACATTAACTTTTTACTAAGAGTATTAATAAGCAAGAAAATGAACTTACAGTTTTAATATTATCAACTCCATTTACAAAAAAGGGAATAAGCATAACTCATCAGTTCATTCATATTCTCGTTGATGTACGATCTAGGTTGTTTCCCTCTCTTCCTTGAATCTTAGTACCCAAAAAGTCCTTCGATCTGGAAAATAGAAGAAAATTAGATAGTTGCCAATTGTTAATAGTGAATAATGTATTATGAGGGGATCGAAAGACAACATACATAATTCCCATTCCAAATCAGTTCCTACTGCAACTGTCCGAACAAATGGAAACTGCTTTTTCTCTAAGATCAATTGTTTTGGGAAGTTTCACCATCACCATCGTCTATACCATTAAGAAACATTTCTAAACTTGTAGACAATTATATAGCAGAGGCTGCTTCTGATGTGAGTTTGAAACCTATTCCATTTGTAGACTCCGGACAGGTTTCATCCCTTTCAGTCAATTTAACCTATTCCATTTGTACCAATATCTTTTCGTTGGTCCGTCTGAGTTTTTTTTAGAAAAAACAAACCAAATCGACCCATTCAAAAAATGGGTAAGGACCAACTGTTAAAAGTTGGTCTAAATTATCGAGCCGCAATATAGATTGACCAGAGAAAGTATATTAGCTTTAAATTAGTACTTACCTAGATTGACCAGAGAAGAATATTACTTTAAAAATTAGTACTACCATTCCTTGGAATCAAAAAACAATACATACAATGCATTCTAGCGTTCTGATTTGGACAAAACCCTCTTTTAGCGAAAAGTATTGTTGTTTTTCCACTTTTGATTTTTTATCAAGGAGTCCAACCTGATGGTACATTCCTAATCACCGCCTCATTTATCATACCTTTTCTTCCTTGCAAAATTCGCCATCGTCCTATAAATTCACAGCCGAAGATATCATTAGAAGTAAGAAAACATATCAAATCTAAAACGAAAAAAACAGACACTTAGTATTCGGATTCGAGAGCCAACCTTGGAACTATTAGCTTGCAATTGTCTTTTCTAAACTTAAGCACACAAAAAAGTACACCCATTTACCCATATTAACTCGTAAACTTACCCGGCATACACACCCATTTTCCAACATCTAAGTATTCCTTAAGGTAAAGAAAAGAGTAACTGTGTAATGTAATATTTTATTAGCTTCTACGTTGTATATTAAACGACTTAGTTGCCGAGGCGGATTTTACAAACCAACAAATTGAACATACATCTCAGCAACCAAAAACACCCTTTATGAATTCGCTGGCTATGACACTTTTAGAATATAGCTGTTAGCAAATTTGATTATAAGACTAAAAGAAAATCAAGTTTTTTTATACCTCGTCTATATGAGTTTAGTTATTGACTTTTCGGTTCACCGTCACTCACATCTACTAAAGAAAGGTTGGCAACTTCATGTGTGGCGCGTGCCACATGTGACCAGACCTTAGATCCGACCAGGCCTTAGATCCGCCTCTGGTTAGGCAATACTTCTTCCTCCCAAATTAAATGTCAATTATTTATTTTAAGCTGGTAATAAATACTTTTTCCGGTCTAAACTAATTGTTCTCGGTAAAATAAATACATTTTAAAGAAAACATAATTATCTTTGTTTTTACGCTTTTACATTTAGCAGTTTATAAATTAGTTTTTAGTCATCATTTTTAGCATTGTCACAGCTCTTTAGTTCAAGGTCAAAAAAACATATACAGAGAACTCAAGAATCAAATCACAATGAAGTAGATAATACTATGATTTTTGATATCCAAGCTATAAACGTTTATGATGTACCTTTTGGATACTGTTGTCTATCAACCGCATTTTTGTTAGTAGCTGGCCTAATGCGCATTGGTGTAGTTGAGCATAATCTTCCATTCATCTCAGTCATAGCGCTTATTTGTTTAGTCTCGTCTCCAAACTTCACCAATCCATAACTCTTTGTGCGTCATGTCATCTGATTAGTTACAAATTGCGCACCCCTTATAGATGACTAATGCGCCCTAAACTTCTCTAGCCAAAGAGCACAGTCATAAGTCTTCAGATGCTATTCTGCAGCGGCATGGCTAACAATCTCGATGAACCCATAACCTTCAGATTGCGCAGTTTTCTATTAATTTCATACATCCTGAAAAAGATAAGGACACTTGATTTTAAATGATACAATTAAATCATAAACCATAGCATCTGCATGTTAATTCTCGCTAGTGGAAAAAATGCAAATTTCCTTATTGGCTATATCAAACAAATGAAATGCATTCTCTTATCATGATGGTTATTTAAGAGTGAAGTACTAAACATCTTACTTCCATAGCTCGTCACCACCTAGCTTGGTCCTCTAATAATAACAACCATTTTTCCAAAGAAAAACATGTACTTCTTGTTTGGTTCTTCGTCGACAACCTGCAGAAACAAAATTAATATCATAAGAAGTGTAACTGTATTCAGTAAAAAAGCGAAAACCTAAATAGATAGTAACAGTACCTTTCTATGCTGATGTGTATGGATTTTTAAAGGTTTTGACGGCTAATATTTTACACTTCCTATATGTTGTTTGCACAACACTGAACATGGTTGTTTGGACAGACTTAATTAATGCTTTTCTACATCTTTGATGTGCTGTTTGGAAAGCCGAATAATCATTGTTTGAACATAGGTTTTAACAACTGGAGTCTTGGTAGAAAAGAGAACCGCCCAAGGTTACAGGACTTAGGTAAATTGGTATTAGCTGGTCCAGCGTCTCTATCCGTATCTACAAAAAACAATGAACCAAACTTTGCTATAAATTGAACCACACATGAACAACAATTTCCACCTGCATCCTAAAAGAAAAATAAAAACAGAAAAAATACATGCATCCAGGTACATTAACGACCAAAAAGGTTCTTACCACGGGATGCCAAGGAATCAGTACCACACTTTTCTTGTAAATTCATGCAGCCCCGGACAGTGTTGCTATAAGTATATGCCGTCAAGAAAAAAGAGGAACATGTAAATTTATGAATGTGTCAAGAGCCGAGCGTGAGCCGATTAACGAAGAGTATACGTTAAAATGCACAGAACCACCTAGCTGGTCTTATTTAAAGAGTTACGTTAGTGTTGCAATAGTAATGTATCCAAACTCATTATTAGTTCATTAATCATTAATAAAAATGTACAAAAGTGTTTGTCGGTAAACCCGACCCATTTCCATGTTGACCTATGCTGAAAATGACCCGTAGCCAGACCCCCATCTAGTCACCTCTAATAGAGGACCATGGACCAGCTTAGTGACTTACATTGCTTTTGGGTTGAATATATTCAAAAAGTCATATGTATGCGATTGCAGCTTGACATAATTCCGTCTGAAAACCTGGAAAGTTTTCCACTTGATATCCCTCGAACACAACTACCGATCCATCAAGTCCGGACCAGTAATTCTGTCTGAAAACCTGGAAAGTTTTCCACTTCAGTTGTAGTCATCAATTGTCCGCCAGGAACACCACCAACTTGATATCTCTCGAACACTACAGGCTTCAAATTGGCACGGGCTGCATAAATTGCTGTTGTGTACCCCAGCTGGGCCAGAACCTATTATTACCAAATTCTCAACACCTTGCCCTGCAAAAACGAAACATTAATATTAAGTCATAGAGGAACCACATTTTATTATTTGCATAATATGGTTTCCAAAAAAATACTTCATATTTGACATTAACTAATAGTTTTTTTTAAATGAGCTTTGTTCAGATTTAACCTGTAAATCCTAAACGAAAACCAATCAGTGTCAACCCATTTAGACTCGTTCATCAGCTTTCACTAAAAATTTGGATTCATTACCAAGTCTTCAAAGGCGTATTTTGTCCTTGCAATTCAACTGTCTGCAATATCATTAGCAAATGGTTTGTTTTAGAGAGTCAACTTATAAACAACAATACAACTTCTTATTTGTGATGTTGTTGCAAGAAAACAAAATGTACATCATTAAAGAAAAACAAATTATTCTATAACAATGAACCATTCATATAATGAGGTATGGCAAAATTGGATTTGGTTCTGTTGGCCCAAAACAGGTTGTGGTAAAAATTTGCTGCCTTTTTGTTATAGTTGCATTATGTGTCAATATCAGTTGCAACATGATTTAGTATGATATAGAAAGCAAACTGGTTTAGAAGTACGTACCTCTTGGCATTTCTTGCTTGCAAGCCATCTGCTTTCGACACCGAATGACTGACTAATAACCAATACGACACTTTTATGTTACTAACATCTTCTCGTTACTTCTAGCATACCGACAATTCACTCCACCAAAATGCAATCTAATATCCCATTAATATCTTAAACAAAAAGCTGCATTTTTGGATAAACAATGAGGTGAAGTTAGGCAAGTAAAGCCATACCTGCTTGTTGACTACGATGATTTCCAGGTTCGCCACTTTGGGTTTGCTCTAAACTGGTTGCACCAAACGCTCGGCATTCTTCGGTCTTCCTATTGATTTGTCCCCTCGATGGCTACTATTTTATATACAGATAACCTTGTAAGCAATCTCAAACAACCTATTCATTTTCGTTTATACATGAGTTTACTACCAAAGTCTGAACATTAAATCATTTTCTACAGCTTATATCATTTTAATATCGCAAATAAAAACCTTAATATGAAACTTTAGAATCAAGTACCTTCATAAGTGTTTGCCCGAATCAATCGATTCCAAAAACCGTTAAATATGCGGCAAAGCCTATTTAGAACCTGCCATTGTCACAACAACGTTATTAAAACAATGAGTATAAAAAAGCGTCAGCAAATGCACGCAAAGTATCATCAAAGCGCTATCTCTCCGATTATCTTAAATACTCTCATTAAACCTAAAAAAGTTATAAAATGGTTTCAGTTTTTAATCGCTTATCTAAGTGCTTGTCTATGTTTAGCATACTTTTGAAGCAAATAAGCAAACGCCCGACACTAACACATGGATAGAATCTATCAAAACCCCATAACCGACCAAGAATCTATCAAAGAAAAACACAGGTAACACATGTATACCCAAAAAAATTATGACATATTCAAAATATGGAACAACATACCTGCAACTTCAACTCCAAATAATCACGAATTTGAATCCCAATTTATCACCCATTGATGTTTTTTTACGTTTTCTGTAGTTATGAATGCTCGTAAGTTATAGTTATGTCAAGATATTGTTGCCTGCAAAAAACATTTCCAAACACACCCAAAATTCAGCAATAATTAGCGGTCTCAAACACACCGTAATAACTAAACAATTAGGCATACAATGAGTTGTGCAGGTTGAGTGCCAATGTCAATAAGTAACACAATGAGTAGATCAACATAAAGTAAGAATTTGATAAAAATATACCTGGGAGTTCATATACCAGTGGATAAGCAAACCTTCCTCTTAACCTTGCCATAGTGTCCATAACGTCGCCATAGCCTTCTAGTATTATCGCCTGAAATTCCTTCCATAGCTGATATGCCCATCCTGAGACCATGAAAACGTTGCGATTAAATGAATGAAACCATCATCGTCTTTTAAAGAAATCGAGTTCCCATTATGAGCTAAAGCCAAACTACCAACACAAATATGAAGATTTATTAAAGACACATATATTTAAAGGTATGTTTGAATAAGCTTATATAGAATTTTGTACCAAATAAATGATCAAATGTGATCCCATTTACCCCGACATCCAAAATACCATTGTGGACCCGTCATTGCCATGGTTCGAACATGGGTTCCTGCACAACTTGCTTCTCAACCCATGGATATGATTCCTTAACCAGCTTTCCATCTATCTGCAAAAGACAAACACAATTAGGCCAAAAAGTTAGTTCAACCAGCCTTCCACTAAAACCAAATTCCAACTTAAAATTACCCAATTCGATCAGTTGAAGAAAAACCTACACATAAATTAGATAAAAAAACCTACCTTGATTCTTATTGTAGAGGTCGTTGCATGCAATCTTTTTCTACATCTTCATATGAAAATTGATACCTGCAAACAAAAATCTAAAAATAAAAGAATACTCAAAACTGATGATTTTAATTAGGGTTGTTAAACTTACACAATAGATTTGATTTAGGCATGGAATCAATCACCGCTGAGCACCGATTGCCTTTAATGATTTTAGAGAGAGTTGTTGTGTGTGTGTAAGAGAGAGAGAGAGAGGAAGAAGACGGTGTGTCTGTGTGTGGGAAGATTCAGTGTAAGAGAGAGAGAGAGAGGAAGAAGACGGTGGGTGTGTGTGTGGGGGAAGATTCGGGAAGATAAAAGAAGAGTGGGAAAAAAAGGTGGAGCGGGTCAACCCGCCGGAACCGGCCAAACCCGCCGAAAACAGTCGGGTCGGGTCGGTTTGCATTTAATGCATTTATGACCCAAGTTCCCCTGATTAATAAAGGTAATAATATTATTCAATTATATGTTGTACATCTTGGGATATTTATGTTACCTTTACCTGTTTTCTTATACAATATATCAACATTATTTATTGTTTCAACGAACATTTGTGAAATACACGGGAATTTCACACCCCTGGGATAAAAGGTTGTCGTAAAAGATAATAAGGAAGCAATTTTGTGTGTTTGTATCTTTTGCTATGACGATCAACAAAAGTCAAAAATAACATTTGGCAAGTGGGTTTGTATTTGCCATCACATGTTTTCACACATGACCAATTTATGTTGTCATGTCTTGCGTTAAAGCAAAAAAAGATTCAAAATGGTCATTTCTGACAAAGATGACAACCCCACGAATAGCATAACAAACGTGGTCTACAAAGAGTTCAAACTTGCAACTCATTATACACTATGTTAATTTAGAGTTCAACTTACTCATTTGTAGAGTTTCTAAATCCAATACACGTATGTCAAATGATTTTCAAAAACTTCATGTATCTAATTTATTATTAAAGATCTTCCAAAAGACGTCGGAAAATAAATCATCACGCTTTTTGGTTCATGCAACAAAAGCAAGTTCATCAAAACCAAAATTAAAGCTTTGTTTGCAAATGATTCATTTTCATAATCTCCATCTTCATCTTCATCTCCATCTCCATCTCCATCTCCATCTACAACTTCATCTTCAGTTCCAGTAACAGTCACTTTTGCCAAACATACCCTAAGTGATCCAAGCTGTGTTGGAATATGGTAGTTGGTTCCGCGTTTTATACGTTAGAAATACGTGAGCCTATTGGGGGCACACACGTTAATACACGGAGAATACGTTTAACACTTCACGTAACATTTAAATGTAAACCAAGGGACTTAATTAGACAAAAACCAAACCCTAATGGGTGGCAATATTTGGTCGGCCCCTATGGCTTCTAGAAAGAGGTTTTTGGTTCTAATTAGGAGTTAAGGAAAGAAGTGTTTTTGATAATTATGGAATAAAGAGTTTTCTTGTTCTACAAGAACTAGGTTTGTGTGCCTATATAAACACACATACTCTAACTCATTATTCATTGATTCACAACACACAAAAATCCCTAGAATCCTCTCAAGATTTTTGGTTTTCCTATCCCTAAACCATTCGACTGATTTTAATCCCACAAGGGATTTCGGTTTACCCCTTTTCCCTTGTTCGAAGTTCGGTAAAACCCTAATAAAGGTTTTAGGTGCGATTTGAGTTCCCACGAGCTAAAGATTTCAGTTCTTAAAAGCTCTTCAAGGTTTTTGGTTTACATATTATCTAGTCACAATATTAAAGAACCCAGATTAAGGTTTCCTTCTCTCTTGTAATTCGTTTAATCGCTGAGATAGTGGCGATAAGAGCGGGCGCGGGTAAGAAAGGTTTGGCTGATTTTCGGTTAAGCAACTAGGGTTTGCTTTGGTGTTCGATTCAAGAAGGAGTAACACAAGGTGTTCAAGTAACGTGAAGTTTAGACTAGCATCTAGACGTGTTCGGTTGACGTGATTGTGTGAGCAACCCGTAGAGGTGGTAATTTAACCACTACGTTTTCAAGATCAAGATCCGGTGTTAGTTTATTGATTTAACTCAATAAACAAAAGGTTAGTAAATTAATTGTTTAATTTATGTGTTAATCTATAATATCAAACTAGATCCAATCCGCTGCGTACTCGTAGTTAATTGGTTAACTAGTTTATTAAATCCCAACAGTGGCATCACGAGCCAACTCGTTTGATGTTATGGGTTACACACCATAAAAAATGCTAGATCCGCTACGTAATTAATTTATTTATTGTTTTAATAGAAAATTATGACAACAACCATGCATTCTTGTCATAAAAAATAAATATAACCTAGAATTATACACGCTAGATTCGCTTCGTTAATAATTTTATTTATTGTTTTGCTTGAAAATTATGACAATGATTTGCAAATCCTTGCCATAAATAATAAATAACTAGATCTAGATCTTGATATTATTATTAATTTGTTAATAAAGTTTAAAAAGGAAAAGTTAATTAGTTAATTTAGTTTGTTGATATCATTCCCTTGTGTAAAACAATTTAATGTGGAAGGCATGATTAATCAGTTAATTTAGGTGATATCATTACCTTTTTAAATATTGGTTTAAAAGGAATGTGTACCAAACTATTTGATTAAAAGATCTTGTTTTTAAATAAGTTAATAAAATCTTTTAAATAAGTAAGTAGATCTTTTAATTATTTAGTTTGATCTTATTTCCTGATCCGGCCTTAAGACCTACTCAATCATATTATGTGATGCATGGGGTGATCTAGGTATAAAGATGAAAACCTAGTGAGGGTCTTATGGTTCTCCAATTGGGGAAGACTCGTATAAGAACTCGGATACATTACATGTTTACTTGTTTTTATATGTCATCTTTTGTTTTAGTCTGTTTATGTGCCTATTTGTTTACTTGTTGCTTGTTACACGCCTAAACTAATGCAATACGGACTAATACTTATAGAGCAAGATGATATTAAAATTGTCTATTAATTTATACGCCTAAACATTGTTCAATGTGACCTGCTATTTGTTTCATGTAAAACTTGTTTTTGGAGAAAATTAACTAGACAATAATTTAATGAAACTTGATTTCGTGAATAAAAACTGGACATTATTAGTCATTGGGAAGTTCGGCTCACCCATTAGAACAAACTACAAAATAAGTTTAAGGCGGATTGTTTATCCTTCCTAAAGAAGTCAGGTTTTTAATAAGCTTCGCGCTGACCTGCTTCTCCGCTTCTTTGTGCGTTCAAATAGAACTACCGATAACCTTTGATGTCATAATGTCAAATATTAAAGTTTTTAAACTTGTGTTACAAAGTTGTTTGCATGCTTCTTTGTACATCATTTTACACATTCGTTTGTATGAACTTATGTGTATACCCCTATGTGAAATTTTAAGTCTATGCCAGCCAATTTAAGAACACTTGCATTTGGTTTTTTCTCTCTGGTCAGACCTAAGGTTAATTTCAACCCAAGGCAAAAAAATTCTCTCTAGTCAGACCTAAGGTCAATTTTTGCATGTTCTTACTTGGTTGACTTAAATCGTGTATGCTTGGTCAGACCTTGGACCCGAGGCATAAGATGAGACTAAACATGCTCATAACATTATTATATGATTACTAATGTTCTGACAAGTCTCATAAATCTAAGAGTTGCATCTAATGCAATTAACGCACGCCGCTTACCTCTTGCCCTACTTTTTTATACGTTGGTCAGACCTCCGGTAATAAGTAGGAGGTCAAGTTTGATCTTAGTCTTATTAGTAATTAATTGGGCAGTTAATTCTTTTAAGAATTTAATTATCGAAAATACTAATATTTAAACTTTTTATGTTCTGCTTAATTGTGTTATTGCAACATAATTCGTAAACGAAAGTTTATTTTCTTAAAAGGACAAACATAGTTTCTTTTCCTGGTAAGAAGAGTGAGACTTACTCCTATCTCTTCTCATTGGTTGACAAGAATAAGATAGGGTTATAAATTAGAATTTTTCCTCAATTATATTTAAACTCACTTTCAATCTTTCATTTACCCTTTTTCGGTTATGAAATAATTGAAAGATAAAATATTTGTGTAACTAGAGAACATTTGTGTCTATAGCTACCAAATAATGACGTCTTGCACTTGTCACGATGTGTGAGTTTAAACCGCAATGAGTAAAAAAAATTACTGGCAGGTCTTCTAGGTAAATTTTCTTGGACTCGATTCATTCCTTATAGTGCTAAACCCCCTTGTGGATAGGCAGATCGATTAAGGAGGAATTGCATGCTAAAAATTGAAGTTAATGAAAGCATAGATGGCTAGTCCCTTATCTACATAAGTAGAAATTCATATACTCAGTTAAATACCTAAGTACATTGCTACTTGTAGGCATTTTAAGTGAGTAGGAAAGTAAATAAATCGCTTTTTGCTTTCTACTGGTGATGTAACACTTACAATGTTGACAAATCCAGTAGGAGCTTTGCGTTTTATTACTGAAATGACATTCATATGAGGTTGTCAATTTCAGTGGGAGCTACAAGATTTAATTTCCTTGTTAGTTGCCCATATTATTTCTAGCTTGCTTTGAAATAATTCATTACTTTTCAAATATGAACGACTGTAGGTTAAGGAAAATTGCATTTTATTTTATAAGATAACATGTTGACTTTCCGATGTTGCTTTCCGAAACGTTATCTATAGAATAATAATCCACAACTCCTTATTAAACATCATGGTTTGATATCTACTTGTAATATCTATGACACTATCATATTATTTATACAATCGAGCGCTTGTCGTAATGTTTGTCTATTTTAGATCGTGTTGTCCCGTACACAAGTGGGAGAAATCTTAAGTGTGTGCAAGGAACAATATATAACAATATGATTATTGGTTTCTCTTGACCACAAGGTAAGGAAGCTAATAATTCTACTAGGACATAAACACACAAGATGTTTGTTGCCCTATTACATTTAAGTGTCAAGATATATTATAAAGCTACTTCGGTACATTGACTATATGTTTTAGTCAATATAATTATGGTTCGATTATAAAATCATAATTATGAAGTATGTAATTAACTTAAAATTACTATTGAACTCAAGAGTTTGCGTTCATAACTACTTTAGTTAGTATAATTATGTTTTCTGGTTAAGACATAATTATAAAGTTCTTGATTTTATCAATGACTCGTAACATGAAGTAAGTAGTAAACTTGTTATGTCTCCTTAGGACATGAACATGATGTCCTTGAATTATTAAAAGACTTGTAACGTATACTTGACATGTTCTGTTTTCTTGAAACACATGAACATAAAGTTACAGTGCTATTCAAAGGAATATACGTTATAGCATGCACTGGGTTTTATAATATTGAGTATGCAGTTTGGCTCAACCCAATTGATTAGTATTTGATCCAAAGATAATTAAGTTATCTATGGAATTCTGATGTAGTCTTACAATTCCAAATACTCATAGAATACCACATTATTATGGTATGTCAAGTGTGTTGAAACAAACTATATCCATAATTGTTTGATTCATGATAGCTTGAATTTCTCTACCTCCAAAATCTATCAAGGTTAAAAAATTGCGTATGTCATGGATACACTCAATATAGTTCCAACCTAGAAGGTATTCAAGACATTATCTATGAATTGAGATAAATCCCATTATGTCTTGATTAAAGTTTTAAAATTTGTTAAAATCTTATGAAGCATATTATTAACAAGCTAGAGATGAGAACTGTAAAATGTGTTTTGTGTTTCCCAATTAAGAACAATTTATTGTTGCTTAAATACTTGGTATTTAGAGAATTATCTCTACTTACAAAAGTAAGTAGGAGCATCTATAGATCTTGAAGATATTCAAGAACAAAATACATAACCTTCTAAATCCACTTGCTAATGTCACACTAAGGTTTAACATGTAAATGTCGAACCAAAGTATATTAGAACTCTCATTCATAAATCCGCAAGGATGCCTCATCACTTGATTGATATTGTAATATCAATGCTGAGGAATATAAATTAGAGGATCATTTCAAACCTGCTAATTGCTAAGATACATTATCACATCTTGAATCTGATAAAGGTCTTAGAATTATGAATGATAAGATGCAGTCCTTAAAAGCCAATCAAGTTTTGAGCTTGATTGATCTTTTACCAAAGAGTAAACCTGTGAGGTTAGAATGAGTTTCTTTTGAAGAAAGGCTCATAAGGACAAAATTGTATACATATTAATGCCTGACTGATGATAAGAATTTTGATCTTACTCAAGCAATTGACTATGATTAAATCTTTCTTTTCTACATGCATTAATTAAATAAAGATAACTAATTGTCATACATATTTTCTTGTGTTTGAAATATGGCAAATTAAGGTTTATAACTTTTTCCTTAATGGTTACTTTTGCGAGGACGGTGCGTAATCGAAAGGGTTATGATTCTATATTTGAATATGGCAATTAGTTTTGGAACTAATTTTCTTTTTATTACCTTTGCCCCCGGAAGGGGACGTATGTAATCAAAAGGTTTGCGAGTCCATATAATCTTTATAAAGTATACAAGATAAAAGAATCCAAGTGTGGATTAGATCATGTGTCTAGTAGCTGAGATCATAAGTGTAATTACAATATGATTTCTGACTAAATTAAGATAACTCCTGAGTACCCCTAACATTAAGTGGGAGCACTATGTTTATTTTCTAAAATTCTTATGTTGTATAACATATTGAAAGCATCATTCCATCAAAGCTAGATGTTAATCCTTAAGATTGGAATGAAACTTTACTTGAGAATTTAGGAAATAAAACAAAACGATATTGGAATAAATGTTTATTGAAATGAACATATGCGGAAATTAAGTCTAACACAATGCAATATATCATTGAAGCAATTCTTAAAAGATATATTTCACTTGAAATAATTTAATAAATGGAAAGAAACCTTGTGTTTATAAACAAAGGATTCATCATGTATATATATTATATTGTGTATAAGACTGGTTGTTTTTTTGCACAAGAGCAAGATGAGCTAACAACAACAGTATCTAATTGAGAGTGATTTAGATGACTGTTAAAACAAAATGTTTACGAATTATATAAGGCATAGTGTTGTTTGTATACACTGATGCTAGAGGATTATCAATCCTAGTTAAGTTGGATTTCATCATTTAAGATAAATCTGCTAACTAGATATGCTCAACCAAGAGCATTGTTGCATTACACATTAAAGAATGAGAATACTTTACATTTTAAGAAACTATAAAGATGACTGTCTGAGATAGGTATGTTGTTGACATTAAATACCCGTCAATTAAGGTACCATGTCCTTGTTTTCATACAGACTCTTGCAATAGTATGCCAGAGGGGGGAAAAGGGCACAAGAAACAACAAACACTCATCGTATCATTCAAAATTTCTGCACAATTTAGGAATTTAAAACAAGTATTTAGAAAGTTTACTTAGATGACTATTTAGCTTTCTTATACAGAACGAGTTGAGCATGTTGGATACATTGGATTTCAACTTACTAAATTAGTCTTATGCATATCTGTTTTTAGTATTTGGATAATTGGGATTGTAAGACATTATTCTTTTTTGTTGAATAAAGATACTTGGTGTTTGTTCTTCATTCATATAATAATTGTTGTCCTATATTTTCATGTTTAATTCATGAATGATTTATCATTCTAAATATGTCCATTGTTGGTTAACAGTATGGGAGTATTGTTACACAAGACAAATGTGAGTATTGGTTATATTCTTTGAATAAGTAGGAGGTTTCCCGCCAAACTCATATGTTATTCACAAGGGATGCATATTCGACACCCCAACCTTCGAATATTACTTTTGGATCCGTAGTCATGAGTAAGATTTCGAAAATGGTTAGTTAAGTCATCCTTAGACTTAAGAATACAAACAAGTTATGGTATGTGTGGATATCACTTTTTAATTCTAAGTCAAATGCTAACCTAAAAAGGATAGTTATAAAGGATATTATTGGAAGTGATGTGAAGCAGCATTCACAACACTTGTATTCAACAAATAATTTGTTCCTTCACTTGATAAGTGCAGAATGATACCATTGGCGCCTTTCCAGAATTAATCAGATAATTGTTCGGCCGAACCCAAAGAGTAATGCAAGATGATCCTTGATTACATTTTTTTTTTTAGGGGGTAAAATAATCAGAATTAACTTCTATAACGAGAATCTAAATGGTTAAACTAAATGTGAATGAGATAGGACAATATCCATGTTTAGATGGGTATCTTACAAAGTGGATGATATAAAGAGATACATAACCATGCAAGCGAGAATATTTTTAGAAACATGAATCTCAGACATTTCTAGTTTAAACAACGAATGTGAGTGTTTGCTAGATGTTTTTCGTCGTAAGTATTTGGGCCCTATCTGCACTATCCAACCCCAAGGGAGTTGTTGGGTTATGGTGGTTGGACTAGCTCGAATATGGCTAGAAATGTGTGAGCCTATTGGGGGCACACACGTTAAACACATAGAGTACGTTTAAAGTTCATGTATGCTTCTAAATGTAAACCATTCGGACCAAAAACAACCAAGACAAGAACCTATGGGTGTCCTAAGAGATGTGGTCGGCTATAAGGTTCGTGGAGAGTGTCTAGGTTCGTTTCTAGGGGATAAGAAGAAGAGAGGAAGAACGTGATAAGTTAGGGACGTGTGTTTTAAGCCTTATCAATGCTAAGGGTTTGAGGGGTATATAAACCCTCACCCCTACCCTCTGAAACTCTGTCCCATACATCTAAACCACTCCAAAATCGCCAATCTTCTCCTTCCTCCAAAATCTAGCTGAGCTCTTCAACCCTAATTAGGGTTCTTTAGTTTTTCGGCTTATTCCCATTGCTTATCAATTGTTTTCGATTAGATCCAAGGTGATTAGCAAGTCTCATTGATCCCATAGCATCTACAGGAAGCCTAGGGTTCAAGGTTTACAGGTTCTGAAGCATGATTTCGATCAGAAACTCCTTTGGTGAAGGTTCTGATCGTTCTCGGACAAAACAAGGAAACAGATCAGACGTAGTGTTGTCTGATATCAGACAAAACTATGTTTTGGATCTTGGGTGTATAAGATCTCATACATAACTAGGTTTTGTGTTCATATTCTTGGATATGGGTTTATTGGTCTGTTTTGGTACTGGTTTCCGGGGTCAGACTAATCACGAGGTGTTTGGGTATACTGAAGAACGGCTACATTCCTGGCGAACTCGTTGACGAGTGTGTGACCTCATAAGGTGACATCCTTAGTCATTTTGTTTCCATAGCATTCGAATCATCAAGAGGTTAGTTTGCTTGTATTCATTATTGTGTGTTAATCATCAAGTTATACTCGATCCATTCCGCTGCGATACTCGTGGGTATAAATGGTTATATGCGTGTTAAATTCCAACAGCATATATGATATGGCTACTTATTGTTGTTTGATAAGTTTAACGTCGAGGGAAAACGATCTCAACACAGCCCTACACAAGCTTTGATTATCTCTAACTGAGTTACCACTTGTAATGTAAGCAGTGGCGGAGCCAAAAAATCAACTCAAAGGGGGCAACGAGCGAAAATATTGATGCCATAAGGGTTAAGAAAATAATAGTAAAATTCAAAATATGTTGGGTTGGGTCGGTTCGCTTTAATTATACACAAAGTAATACTTCTTTTATGCAACTAACGTTAACTAAAGATGTGTTACGATGTATCAAAAATGACACCACATTGATAATGCAATTTTCTTAAGTTACATGCGGTCTAAAATTAGTTATTAGATATAAACACATAACTAAATATAAACGAAAGTTAAGCTAAAAGCGGTTAAACTTGTAGTATCAAATTAATTAGATCTTCATAAATTTCTTATATAAATTAAAGATTTATAAACTTGTATAAGATGGATGTGAATCCTTTTCGAAGGAGAGAACTTAAACATAAAATTTATAACTTTATTTTTGAACTAAAACAAGAGCGCCTATTTATAACTTGTCGTTTCGTAGGGCTATTTTGACAAAACAGTGACACATCTAAACTAAAAATAAAGCATTTATTATTTAAAAACTAAAATAAGAAACTAAAACCAAATATGAATTAATTACGCAGTAGATAATATCTTTAATATAACCCACTTCCTAATATCTTTTTGTCTTCATCTTCTCTTTTCTTTTTTACTTCAACCTTTCTTACCAGTCTCTCACTTCCTCTTTTAGTTTACGATTTCAAAAAAAATATAAAGATCGAACTGCAGAATATCTTCTCTCTTAGTAGGGCACATTGCTTTCCAAGTTTAATGGGCACAACTAAATTTTGCAACTAATTTAACCATTTTCACTACTAACTTAAAATATTCCGGAGAGCTTTATGGGGGCCTTTCCCCCACTACCTACAAGGTGGCTCCCGCCCCTGCATGTAAGCATACATAATCAAACACACGAACACATCGTGTAACCACCACGTACGATAAACTTAGCATAACCATAAGCTACAAGTCATAAAAACACAAGAACAATACGACACAGGAATTTATAGTGGTTCGCATGATCTAGGTGATCGTGGTCAGTCCACTCTTCAACGAGAGAGAATATTAATAGGCTCCAACTAAACTGATCAGGCTCCGTGCAACCTGCACGAGGTACTAACCCTAATACATATGCACACGTATAGGTACACTAGCACACAGGTTTACAATTACATATGAAAGGTATATATATAGCGTAAACCCTTATCCAACTTGCCTCCCAGATTAAAGCTTAAATTCCAGACTAACTACATATGGGTCAAGCCCATCTTTTAATTTCTGCCTAGCGAGGAGGGAGCCTCTGACCGCCTGTCAGATACTAGATTTTAGAGCCTCTGCTCAGAGCCTACAACAGTCTCCAGGAATTCTTAGCCTCCACAATTCAACATTTAACTACTTTCATATTATTTTGTTTTTAGTGTAACTCGAGTGGCATTATCACAAGTAATAATCATAATAACTAAGCAAAATCTTACACCATCTTACAATGAAGTCGATGTCATCTTATACCAAATTCTAAGCCAAGAAACCGAGACACATCACTAAGTCACCCTAGGACAATTCGCTATCAAATTTGCTTGCCAAAAGAGTTACGCCGATGTGAGATGTGACAACCGTGGCTTGAGCAGGTTGGTCAAACCGTTGAGCGTGATCGTCTCATTGGGATTGAATTTGTGTTGGATTTTGTGGAATTCATTTCGTTCACTTTTAGTGACAAGGAAATGATTTCGGTGATTAAAGCGGTTTCGCGTTAATTGTGTAAGTAATTATACGTATACGTATTTATGTTTTAGTAATATTAGGATGAGATTAGGTTCTAGTAGTTAGAATAAGGAAGAAATAAAATTTCTATTTTTGGAAAGTTAGGATTAATAAAAATGAAAAGTTATTTATTTTTAAAAGTCTAGTAAATTGCGTTTACATAAATAGTAAAAAAATGAATTTTAGAAGAAAAAGAAAGAAAAAAGAGTTTTAAAAGGAAACAAACTCTAATTAGATCTTATCTATAATTAGTTGGGGGCCTATAAATACAAAATAAAATCCCAAACCCCTCCCCCTTGGTATAACCGGTCGAACAAAGAGAAAAGAGGAGACAAAAAATTAGGGTTTTTGCTTTTGTGAAGAAATCAAGCTCTAAGGTAAGTTTTAATTAATCCTTGTTAGTTATTAATCATTAATTCATGTAATAATTATTATGATGAAATTAGGGTTTTGTAAAATCAGTAAATTAATGATGTTTAATCATATTGCAATGATTAGGGTTTAATTAGAAGCTTATGGGTGTAATTATTAGTCATATATTTTTGGATATTAGCCGTATATAAGTCAAGTCAAGATTCATCATTCAACGGTCAAGTCAATATTCAAAGTCAAGTCATCAATCAACATTTATTACTTATTGATTTGTATTAGGCCCAAGCCCATTGTTATTATTCTAGAATAATCTCTTGTATCCTATATATATGATAGTTGTTATCAGTTATAATCAAGGAAAACATTAACCTTCAATATGGTATCACAACATTTCTCTCCTTAAAAATCTCCTAAATCTTTTCTCCCCCTCCTCTTTTTTCTCGTCCAATCTAACCCTACCACCACCAATATCTCCATTCGGCATCCATGGCCGTGGAAGACACACCACCACCACCACCACCAACTTCTACAACCGATAAAATAATTCCCTTTAGCATCCCGAACAAAGTCCCCATTAAATTAGACCTAGAAAAACATAACTACAACTCGTGGAGCTCTTTTTCCCTCATTCATCTTGGGAGCCTCGGTCTCAAATCCCATGTTGAAACCGACACCGCATCTACTAACCCGGAATGGTGTCAACTTGATGATCTCATCAAGATGTGGATCCTTGGATCCTTATGTGATTCTCTTCAAGAGCAAGTCGTTACCACACCGGGTAATGCAAAAGCTCTATGGGATCGTTTGAAAGAATTGTTTCATGACAACAAAGATGCTAGGGCAATCAATCTCGATAATGAGCTTCGGTCTATCAAGATTGACAAGATGACCGTCAATGAATATTGCACCAAAATTAGGTCTATGGCTGATAGGCTTATAAACCTTAGTTGTGTTGTCAGTGACAAAAACTTAGTCATTTACACCATCAATGGTCTTGAATTTAGGTTTGCTACCCTTGTTAAGATTATTCGTAACCGTGAAACCTTCCCCTCTTTTGAAAACGTTCGTACCATGTTGCTTCTAAAAGAATCATCATTCAATAATAACTTCGGCTCTTTCACCGATTTCTCAAGTAGCTCGTCGTCACCAACGGTTCTTTTGGCATCCAACCAGTCGAACAACAAAGGTAACCCGAACAAGCCCTCTAATCTCCCTCAACTTTGTAATCATTTTAATAAAGGGACATGTAAATTTGGTGATCGGTGCAAGTATATTCATGACCACCGAAATCGGTCCGGGTTAAATAATAAGTCTAGTAGGAATTTTGGTGATCGAGCCACTGTCTACTCTTCCTAGTTGAATAGAAATATGCATTGGGCTTCTCAACCCCCTTCTGGCTACCACTCCACTCGTCTGGCCCAATACAATCAGCAAGGCCTACCCTCACAGCCCAACAACCAACACACCCCTTTTTCTTATGGTGTAGTTCAATAGCCGGCCCAACTGGTTCTTTTTGCGGCCCACCAGCCGCATGGATATGGTACAGCCCAACAACAGCAGCAATCGGTCCAACAACAACATAATCTTCACAGTTTTCCCTCCAACAGCCAAGGTATTCTCGGGGCTGCGCCTGCTCTCCATCCGTCTCAGGCCACTTCATTACCAAGTGCGTTCAGCACTATGACGTTGCACGACCCAACTTGGAACATGGATACAGGTGCAACTTCTCACTTAAATTCTAATGCTCATAATTTAAGTACTCTTTTTAATTCGCGTTTATACCCATCTATTCATGTTGGCGACGGTAACTCTATTCCCGTTACCAACACCGGACATAGCATTATTCCATCTCTACATCGCCCCTTACATCTTCACAATGTCCTTGTAACACCTAATATCATTAAAAATCTCATTTCTGTTCGTCAATTTACTAGAGATAATAATTGCACCATTGAATTTGACGCCTTTGGTTTCTCTGTAAAGGATTTCTTGACTCGTCATATCCTCCTTTGATGTGACAGTTCGGGCGATCTCTATCCAGTTACCAAGCCGTCAACCATTCCTGCTGCTTTTGTTTCCACTAGTTCCTCTACTTGGCACCAACGCCTCGGTCATCCCGGGGATGATGTCCTTCGTTCTCTCTCTTCTCGTCATTTAATTTCATGTAATAAAGAGAGGTCTCCACATGTCTGCCATGCTTGTCAACTTGGTAAACATGTGAAGCTTCCTTTTCATAGTTCTATCTCTAGTGTTAAACAATGTTTTGATATTATCCATTCTGATTTGTGGACCTCTCCAATTGTTAGTTCAAGTGGTTTCAAATATTATGTTCTCTTTCTTGATCATTTCTCTCATTATTTGTAGATCTATCCCCTTAAACATAAATCTGATATGTTTGGTAAATTTGTGCATTTTCGAAAATACGTTCAAAATCAATTTAAATGTGACATTAAGAGTTTCCAATGTGATCATGGTGGTGAGTTCGACAATAATCAACTACACATACTTTTTGCTACGCATGGCATTCAACTCCGCTTTTCTTGCCCTAAAACCTCTCAACAAAATGGTAAAGCCGAACGAATGATTCGAACCATAAATAATGTTATTCGCACTTTCCTTTTTCAAGCACACCTACCCCCGTCCTTTTGGGTTGAGGCCCTCCATATGGCAACCTACCTACTTAACTTTCTTCCTTCCACTGCCATTAACAATGAAATTCTTTTCTCTAAACTCTTTCACAAAGAGCCCGACTACTCCCGTTTACGCATCTTTAGATGTCTTTGCTACCCTCACCTTCACTCACCTCACAAACTTGCCCCAAGTGCCACCCCTTGCATCTTTTTAGGATATCCTACCTATCACCGCGGTTATCGTCCACTCGTCTGGCCCAATATCATCAGCAAGGCCTACCCTAACAGCCCAACAACCAACACACCCCTTTTTCTTATATACTTCATCACATCCTTAACGCCAAGCTTCTCTCTCGCCTTAACGCCAAGCTTCTCCTATACTTCATCACATCCTTAACGCCAAGCTTCTCTCTCGCCATGTCACCTTTGATGAAACAAAGTCCCCATTAAATTAGACCTAGAAAAACATAACTACAACTCGTGGAGATCTTTTTCCCTAATTCATCTTAGGAGACTCGGTCTCAAATCCCATGTTGAAACCGACACCGCATCTACTAACCTGGAATGGTGTTAACTTGATGATCTCATCAAGATGTGGATCCTTGGATCCTTATGTTATTCTCTTCAAGAGCAAGTCGTTACCACACTGGGTAATGCAAAAGCTCTATGGGATCGTTTAAAAAAATTGTTTCATGACAACAAAGATGCTAGGGCAATCAATCTCGATTATGAGCTTCGGTCTATCAAGATTGGCAAGATGATCGTCAATGAATATTGCACCAAAATTAGGTCTATGGTTGATAGGCTTATAAACCTTGGTTGTGTTATCAGTGACAAAAACTTGGTCATTTACACCATCAATGGTCTTGACTCTAGGTTTGCTACCCTTGTTGAGATTATTCGTAACCGTGAAACTTTCCCCTCTTTTGAAAACGTTCGTACCATGTTGCTTTTAAAAGAATTATCATTCAATAATGACTCCGGCTCTTCCACCGATTTCTCAAGTAGCTCGTCGTCACCAACGGTTCTTTTGGCATCCAACCAGTTGAACAACAAAGGTAACCCGATCAAGCCCTCTAATCTCCCTCAACTTTGTAATCATTTTAATAAAGGGACATGTAAATTTGGTGATCGGTGCAAGTATATTCATGACCACCGAAACCGGTCCGGGTTAAATAATAAGTCTAGTAGGAATTTTGGTGATCGAGCCACTGTCTACTCTTCCCAGTTGAATAGAAATATGCATTGGGCTTCTCAACCCCCTTCTGGCTACCACTCCACTCGTCTACAATCAACAAGGCCTACCCTCACAGTCCAACAACCAACACACCCCTTTTTCTTATGGTGTAGTTCAACAGCCGGCCCAACCGGTTCTTTTTGCGGCCCACCAGCCGCATGGATATCAACAACATAATCTTCACAGTTTTCCCTCCAACAGCCAAGGAATTCTCGGGGCTGCGCCTGCTCTCTATCCGTCTCAGGCCACTTCATTACCAAGTGCGTTCAGCACTATGACGTTGCACGACCCAACTTGGAACATGGATACAGGTGCAACTTCTCACTTAAATTCTAATGCTCATAATTTAAGTACTCTTTTTAATTCGCGTTTATACCCATCTATTCATGTTGGCGACGGTAACTCTATTCCCGTTACCAACACCGGACATAGCATTATTCCATCTCTACATCGCCCCTTACATCTTCACAATGTCCTTGTAACACCTAATATCATTAAAAATTTCATTTCTGTTCGTCAATTTACTAGAGATAACTGCACCATTGAATTCGACGCCTTTGGTTTCTCTGTGAAGGATTTCTTGACTCGCCATATCCTCCTTCGATGTGACAGTTCGGGCGATCTCTATCCAGTTACCAAGCCCGTCAACAGTTCCTGCTGCTTTTGTTTCCACTAGTTCCTCTACTTGGCACCAACGTCTCGGTCATTCCGGGGATGATGTCCTTCGTTCTCTCTTTTCTCGTCATTTAATTTCATGTAATAAAGAGAGGTCTCCACATGTCTACCATGCTTGTCAACTTGGTAAACATGTGAAGCTTCCTTTTCATAGTTCTATCTCTAGTGTTAATGTTTTGATATTATCCATTCTGATTTGTGGACCTCTCCAATTGTTGGTTCAAGTGGTTTCAAATATTATGTTCTCTTTCTTGATCATTTCTCTCATTATTTGTGGATCTATCCCCTTAACATAAATCTGATATGTTTGGTAAATTTGTGCATTTTCGAAAATACGTTCAAAATCAATTTAAATGTGACATTAAGAGTTTCCAATGTGATCATGGTGGTGAGTTCGACAATAATCAACTACACACACTTTTTGCTACGCATGGCATTCAACTCCGCTTTTCTTGCCCCAAAACCTCTCAACAAAATGGTAAAGCCGAACGAATGATACAAACCATACATAATGTCATTCGCACTCTCCTTTTTCAAGCACACCTACCCCCGTCCTTTTGGGTTGAGGCCCTCCATATGGCAACCTACCTACTTAACCTTCTTCCTTCCACTGCCATTAACAATGAAATTCCTTTCTCTAAACTCTTTCACAAAGAGCCCGACTACTCCCGCTTACGCATCTTTGGATGTCTTTGCTACCCTCACCTTCACTCACCTCACAAACTTGCCCCACGTGCCACCCCTTGCATCTTTTTAGGATATCCTGCCTATCACCGCGGTTATCGTTGCCTGGATCTTGAAACTAACAAAATCATTCTCTCTCGCCATGTCACCTTTGATGAAACTCAGTTTCCATATAAATCTATGACACCCTCCTCCCCGCCCTCCTACACATTTCTAGATACTACACCAGCTTCTCCTATACTTCATCACATCCTTAACGCCAAAACCCAACAACCTCACATCCAAACTCAACCAAACTCAAATTAACAGCCCAATAACCCTTTACCTAACACTGGGCCTCCTATGCAAGCCCAACAGCCACAAAACCATACTGGGCCTTCTACGAACGCCCACAAGCTTCCAATACACAACCCCATGACTCATCCACCTTACAACCCTCCTACCAATCATTCCTCACATGTTCCCGAACCCACTCGAACTCACCGCATGGTCACTTGGTCTTAAGCCGAAATCGTTAAACCTATCGATCGTTTATCTCTTCACACTTCACCTTTTTCTCCTATTCCTAAATCTTCGTTTCTTGCTTTAAAAGACCCTAATTGGTCTAATGCTATGCATGATGAGTATAATGCGCTAGTTAAAAATGGTACTTTGATTCTTGTACCCAGGCCTTCGAATGTCAACCTGGTTCGCTCCATGTGGTTATTTAAGCATAAGTTTTATGCTGACGGTACGTTGAGTCGCTATAAGGCTCGATTAGTTGCTAATGGTAGTAGTCAGCAGCTTGATATTGATTTTGATGAGACTTTTAGTCTGGTTGTTAAACTGGCCACTATTCACACGGTTCTTAGCCTTGTTGTGTCTCGTCGGTGGCCTATTCACTAACTTGATGTTAAGAATGCATTTCTTAACGGTGATTTATCTGAGACGATATACATGCATCAGCCACCCGGCTTTATTAATTCACGATATCCTTACCATGTTTGTCTTTTACAGAGATCTTTGTATGGTCTGAAACAAGCACCTCATGCTTGGTTTCAGCGGTTTGCAGGCTATGCCACTCGGGCTGGATTTTCTCCTAGTAGCTGTGATTCTTCATTGTTTATCTATACACAGGGTTCTCAGGTTGCTTATTTGCTTATATATGTAGATGATATTATCCTCACATTTTCTTCCTCAGTTCTACTTTGGCAGATTATAGACTCTCTGCATAAAGAGTTTGATATGACTGATCTCGGGGCACTTAATTATTTTCTTGGCATATTTGATATTCGTCACTCTACAGGATTATTTTTGTCTCAAAAGAAGTATGCTCTTTAGCTTCTTGAGCGTGCTCATATGGTTAATTATAACCCGTCTCGGACACCAGTTGACACTGACTCCAAATTGGGTCCGGACGGTGTTCCAGTACAGGATCCTACCTTATACCGTAGCCTTGCAGGGGGACTTCAGTATCTTACCTTTACTCGCCCAGATTTGTCCTATGCAGTTCAACAGATTTGTCTCTATATACATGATCCGAGGGAGCCACATTTTGCCGCTCTTAAACGTATCCTGCGCTATGTTCAGGGCACTCTGGATCATGGTCTTCACTTATATGCTTCCGCTACTACATCTTTAGATGGTTACACTGATGCTGACTGGGCTAGTTGTCCGTCTACTCGCAGGTCTACTTCCGGTTATTGTGTGTTTCTCGGTGATAACATGTTGTCTTGGTCTGCTAAACGACAACACACCATCTCTCGCTCTAGTGCTGAAGCAGAATATCGAGGTGTTGCTAATGTTGTTGCCGAGACTGCTTGGATTCGCAATCTCCTTCGTGAGTTACACTCTCCTCTCTTAACTGCTACTCTGGTTTATTGTGATAACGTTAGTGCAGTTTATATGTCGGCCAACCCGGTTCAACATCAACGCACCAAACATATAGAGATTGATATCCATTTTGTTCGTGATATGGTTAAGGCTGGTCATGTTCGGATTCTTCATGTTCCATCTCGTTTTCAGTATGCTGATATCTTCACCAAAGGTCTTCCTTCGGCTTTATTTGAAGATTTTCGCTCCAGCTTGAGCGTCCGTCCTCCTCCCGCTCAAACTGCGGGGGCGTATTAGTCATATATTTTTGGATATTAGCCGTATATAAGTCAAGTCAAGATTCATCATTCAACAGTCAAGTCAATATTCAAAGTCAAGTCATCAATCAACATTTATTACTTATTGATTTGTATTAGGCCCAAGCCCATTGTTATTATTCTAGAATAATCTCTTGTATCATATATATATGATAGTTGTTATCAGTTATAATCAAGGAAAACATTAACCTTCAATATTTTTAACATGGTATCTGAAACAAATGGATTGTAAATACATAAATCATTTATCCGTGACTTTATGAAACCACACTCGGTGAATCGTGGGAGCATTGGCGTGTTGCTAGACGCTTACCAAATTTATTATATTATTTGATACGTATCCAAGTGGGAGCTGTCGGAATATGTCCACGTAAAATAATATATGTCCAGGAAAATTTATTCGAGCCTACGGGGACGCACACGTTAATACATAAAACAATTAATAATAAATATATTAAATGTAATATATTTAAGTGATAAAGCTTAACGAGCGTTAAATATTAATGTAATTATTTAACGGGGGTTATGTTAGTCGTTAAATAGTTTAAAGACTAATATATGGGATTTATGGGATAAAGGAAAGTTTTGGTTTGTTTCCTTTTCTCCCTTAGCCGACCGAACCTCATCCCAAAGGAGGTGTAATATATTTAGGGTGTTTAGTTTTCTCATAACTTGAAAACCTAAATTCCTAAAATCCTCTCCTTCTCTCCCTCTCCCTCTCCCCTTGTGCGATCGACTAAAATTCCCAAAGTGATTCAGTTTTGTGTTTGTTCGACCCAAGGAAACCACGAAGGTTTCAATCGTTGATTTCTACGAGAAAGTGGTGGTTTGCAAGCTTATCACTACTAGTACTAGCATACTTAATTGTTTGCTAAGAACGTATTGTGTGTGTTGAAGTAGAGAGATCTACCTTTAGATCTTGAGTGGTTATTGCGTGGTATTCAATTTATATACACGCGTATATTTAAGACGGTGTTTACGTTAATTGCTAAAAGGTACACATTCTTGATCCATTTGTTATTTATATATTTTATACGTGTTTATATGTTTTCCGCTGCGTACTCGTGATTTCAATTGGTTAATAGTTATTAAACTACCAACAGTTATAACCTTCATTGATTTCTTGTCCATGTTATCTTATACTAGACGGGTACCCGTGCATAGCAACGAGATTTTATAGCGGCAAACATTTATAATTGTGGTATTTGGATTGAAATGCGAATCAGAATTGGGAGCAAGAAGTGGATGAATATGAAAAATAGAAATTAGAATAGAATTGGTTTGACTTTTAAACCGTGTATGTTTAAAACCGTCAAAGTTTTTTAAACCATGTATGTTTAATGTGTATTTGTCCAACTTTTTATTTGTAGTTTGCAAACCGAGTATGTCTAATGAATTCGAGTTTCCATTTCATTTATTACTTTCTAGTTTCCAACCGTGTGCTTCAAAGTATCAGTTTCTATTAGCTTATATTTCATTGATTAGTTTCTACTTTCTAGTTTCCATTTCAAAGTATTAAGGGGTATTAAGGAGGTAAATTAGACAATTAACTTAGATCATTTTTAAGAACTATTAAGTTTTTAAAAAATGTCATACATGCTTCATAAGTAGTAAAGATATACAGCATTATACTTTTTAACAAGATGCTAACTAAATCTTTTATATTGTAAAGTAACTAGCCATCTTGTGCAGAATGAGAGGAATTCAACATATGAGATCTTTCAGAAGCATAGTAGGAGGTAAATGCTTTGTCAATAATTTCTTTCAGAGTTCAGGCTCTATTTAATGAATGTAAATTCTAGAGTAGGCTGATGATCCGCAGGTTCTTCTACATAGGCACTAAATGTAACAAATTTAAATTGGTATCTTTTGAAATATTCTTTCTACTATGAAATTTAATGCAATATGCTAATATTCCTTATCACATAAAAATTTGCAATGATCTTGATGTAAAAAGCTAACCAATTTGATGTCTAAAAGTCAAAAAACAGATTCTTGTTTCAGAACAAAAGTCACAAGGTAAATAGATGAGTATCATTTAGTCTAAACAAATGTTCCAGTTTATTGTTAGTTAATATTTACATGTCATATAATTGCATGTATGTTTATCTTAAAGAAGTGTCACTAAAACTTTTATGTACTTCTAGCACACTTAAAAAATTGTAGGCAGAAGTTTGCTAGGTAAAAGTGTATTTATAGTGACACAAAAAAATATGAGCATATAGTTTTTGACTTTTGTGACGCATTTTATTAAAAAATGTATTTTTAGATTTTTGCCCACACATTTTAAAAAGTGTCACTAAAAGTTATAGTTAGTGAGTTTTTTTCTTTCATTAGAAGCTCCTCTATCACCAAATGTTTATTTTCTTGTAGTGTTTCATGTTTTCACTAAACGATCTGTCCAACTTTGAAACCAAAATATACATCAAATTTGAGTCGCTCTTAAAATTGTTTAAGAGCATCAATGAAACTAGGAAAGGGTATTTTATCTATTTGTTTTTTGTTTTGTTTTAGGATTAAGTAATGGAGGGAATTTTGGGAAAAATGTTTATTGCAATAAAGGGGTAGAAATGTCCAAAAGGTCCCCCGGGGTCCCCCACCACTATAGGTATGTTTGGTGCAATGGGCTGAGGCTGGGGCTGAAGCTAATGCTTATATTATAAACCGAGAGCTGAAGCTTATATATTTATAAGGCTGTTTGACAAATTAGTTAGAGCTGGAGCTTATTAGGGGGTGCTTGGTTTAAATAGAGCAATGATAATAGGAAAAGCAATAGGAATACTAAGGAATGCAGTGAGTATTATCATTGATTTTGCTTGGTTCATTATACAACCACATAAAACACACACGTCTCCTCATAAAACCGACATTTCAGTTGTTTATATCCCAAATAATTTATTTATTTATTTACACCAGTTTGACATATAGCCTTAATATTTGAAATTTAAAAAGTAATAAAAAAATATTTTATTTTATACGGCAACGTATAATAACTTCGAGTGAATCCGATGAGAAATTAGCAAATACGGAGTAGTTCAACAATGATTTTTGGGAAAATCACAAAAATACCTAATTTTACAACCTCACTTCACAAAATACCCAACTTTTTAGCCAAAATGCCAAAATACCCATAAAAATCGCAAAATTCGTCACTTTTGCGAAATTGAGAAAAAAATCGCAAATTTTCGATAATTTTAATAAAATATCGCAAAATTTATTAACAAATCGCAAGTTTTATTAAAAAATCGCAAATTTTAGAAAATTTGCGATATTTTATAAAAAAATCGCAAATTTTATAGAAAAATCGCAAATTGTAGATTTTATCTTCAATTTGCGATATTTTATAGAAAATATCGCAAAATTTGCGATATTTTTTAAGAAAATCGCAAAATTTAGGAAATATCGCAAATTTCGTAAATTTTAGACATATCACTTGCGATTTTTTTGGAGAAACCATACTCCCCACTTTCACTTATGTTCACTTCGCAAAACACGATCTAATCTCACCTGAGATTTTTTCTTCGCAAAAAAACAACCCCATCATTTTTGCGATCTTGTTTTCGCAAAAACCCCACCACACCCCGCAACAAAATTGCGATTATAGAAGAATTCTTGCGATTATAGAAGAAACCCGCAAAGTGTTGTAAAAGGGTTTTGCGATTTTCGAACAAATAATGGATAAAGAAGCCGCGGTACGTTTAATTCATACAAATTCATGTTAATTAGCTTTATTTTTATTTTCGAATTATTGTTATTTCGAATTAGGTTTATTTTTAATTTGGTTTTTTCGAATTGGGGGTTTTGAATTTGGTCGATGTTAGTAAGCCCCTCTGTCCATTTTTATAGTTTGATAGATGTGGTAAGTTGTCGTTTGAGGATTAGTTTGAAGTTAGAAAAAGTTTCGGCAAAAATTCTGCATTCACTATTTTGACTCCGAATTTTAGGCCAACTTTAGGAGGTGATAACTTGGTCATGCCGATAGCAATGATAGGTTTACAGGACATTATAGATAACTACGTCGAATGTACTTTCCAACGAACTAGGCCTCATCGAATTTCATGGTTTTAAAGTGGGTCAAAAGGCAATTGCAAACCTGTGTGCCAAAGTTTCTGCAGAATCACATTTTGACAAACGACATCGTCACATTGTCGAAACCGGGCTTTCACTACTTTCACATGCTTAGTTACCTATTGAGTTTTGGTCCTTAGCATTTACAACTGCTTCGTATCTAATCAATCGGTTGCCCACTCCAACCCTCTCACACAAATCCCCATTTGAGTCTTTATTTGGACTGTCTCCAAACTATCTCAAATTACGAAGCTTCAGTTGTCTTTGTTACCCGTGGCTCCGCCCCTACTCCAAACACAAGTTGGACCCACGCTCCATTCCATGTATTTAACTCTGATTGCTGAGAATCTTCAGGAGCTTCAAGATTCTTGCTTCCCATGTAGCTCTGATCAAGTGAAACATTTGCGGTTTCTGATGGTTCCTTTTGAGCAACCTTATTACCCTCCAAACCAGCTTGCACGTTTGAGGTTTCAATTTTTCTATCTAGATAAGTCGTTGTCTCAGGCGGGGGGGTTTCCGGGAGTTCATCATGTTCATGCTCTATTCT
>BQNB010021820.1:20091-63758 GCA_026074375.1 Tanacetum coccineum | reverse complement strand
CCTTCTTTTATGTCAATGTCTTTTTGAGCTAATAGTCCTAGAGTTTCATTTAACTTATGTTCAAGTTTTTCATAGTCAACTATACAGCCATTTAAGGCCTTGTACCTCTCAAACTCAGTCTGTTTAGTTTGAAGTGCAATTAAACAACTAACCCGAATACTATTAGACTCCCCCAGAGTTCTACTAGTTTCCACAAGAATAGATTTGCACTATTTCAATTCATGAGCAAGTGATGCGTTTACTTTCTTTAACTACTTTTGAATCTTTTTATTTTCATCAACATCAAGTTTTAAATTTGCAATTAAATTGGCAAGCACAGCACGCTCATCTTTAGCATTTTGGTCAGTCTGAATATCATTATCACACATATCCGGTGAATCAGGAGTGACATTACTATCATCCTTTTCCACTAAACATGTGTTACTAGTGGATTCAGGTTGCTTAAAATGTTGTCTCACATTGGCAAACAGATTATATTCAACATCTTTTGTACTTGTTCCAATGGCTCAGTATCAGTTCCTGAGTCTATAGTAAGAACCTCATAGATCTTTGCCATATAGCTACAGTGTGCTTCCAATTCTTGTTCATCAATCTCCTCATCCGTGTCCTCTAGCCAATCAGCTTGCTCTGCTTGTAATGGAATACCTTTCTTAGCTTGTTTGCACATCAACATCTTTTCTTTATGATACGTGTAGTCTTTTACCTTTTTTGGTTTCCTGCATTCCTTAGCGAAGTGACCAAATTCCTTGTAATTAAAACATTATATCCCAGTTTGCTGCACTACCTGACTGCCTACAGTCTCCCTAGCCCCAGCAACAGTTACTGTCCTTTGATTCCCAAACTGTCCAGTCTGATTGTCATTCTTGTACCTTAGATTAGTATAAACATTCTTGTTTCTGGAGTTTGAAGAAGTTCTGAGGTTGTTGTTGGTAGGTTTGTAGATCTTTTGGAAGATGCTTGTTTTGATGGTGTTGCAAATGATTTGTGAAATTTTGGTGCTTGATAATAAGGATCTGGATATTGTTGAGCAGCATCAACAAGTGCTAATGGGTTAGCATTCTTGGCTATTCTCTCAGCACATATTTCATTCTTTTGATACTGTTTCAGAACGTCAAAGAGCTTGTGATATGAGACTGTATCCAAGTCATGTTGTTGCTTGACAATTGTCACAAACCTTGACCATTCTGGTTGAAGTTGTTGAAGAAACTAAACATTGAATTGCATCGTAGAAACTGTTAAGTTGTTTCTTATCATTTCTTTCATCATCTTGTAAAATCTAAAGTAGTATGACTCCATCGACTTTCCATCATGAGAAGTGATTTTTTCAAACTCCCAAAACAAATTAGTCTTGACATCTTGAATGTTAAGAGATTCACCGTGTTGTAGTCTTTCAATGGCTATCCACATGTAATGAGCTGTCTTGCAAGCATCAACAGTTGAGTAGATTTCATCTCCAATTCCAGTTAATAGCAAATGAATTGCTTCCTTCTTTGATTGATAATGTTATTTGTTTTCAGGAGACATATTCAAGATTATCTAAACTGCTATTCATTCTGGAACTTCTGGAGAGTCATCTGTTGCTGGTACAGCTGGAATTATGACACTAGTGGGTTGGTATGGACCTTCCAAAATGAATTTCCTCAAGGCATCACCATTTGGTCTTGTATCAATGCATTTTAAGAAACATGATTGCCATTGAGCATATCTTCTCATTGCAAGCATTGGTGGTCGATTTCTTGATCCAGCTGCCATGATGTTGTTATGCATTTGATTATCGGTTGTGGAAGTTGTGATTGGAGTAGTCATGATGAATGATTTGTGTGATATGAAGTGAAAATGATTTGTAAGATCTTAAGTAGGTAAAGTGATTGTTGTTGATGTTATGGAAGGTGTTTGAGTTTGGTTCTAGGTGATAAATAGGTTCCTTAAAAAACAAATAGATCAGTTTTTAAAGGAATAAGTAGATCGGTTCCTGAAGGAATGAGTAGATCGGTTCCTGAAGGAATGCGTAGATTGGTTCCTGAAGGAATGAGTAGATCGGTTCCTGAAGGAATGAGTAGAATGGTTCCTCTTTGACTTCAGTAGATCGGTTCCCACAGGATTCAGTAGATCAGTTCCTTCTTGACTTTAGTAGATCGGTTCCTTCTTGACTTTAGTAGATCGGTTCCAACTGTTCGAAACCTACAATCTTCAAAACACAAAAGACCTATTTTGATAATTTTTTATCCAAAATTTCTTGTACTTCTTACCTATCTATGACTAGTAGAACCATAAAAACACAAACTTTATGGTTTTTGTAGAAACCGTAGAGGGGGTGAATACGTTTCCATTATAAAATTTTAAGATCAAGAATTATATCACTCTCTGCCGGCGGTCTCATAAATATATGGGGGCCGCCTAGGGGCCGCCTAGGGGCCGCCCTATTTAAAGGGACCGCCTCCAGAAGAGGTTTTCGGACTAGATCATTTGTATCAAATCACCAATCAAGTTTGACGCAATATGAGAAGTGTCGATAATGGATTTTCAATAACTAGCGCATATTCTACCAATATATCCATACTCACAATGTTTATTTCAAAGAGCTACACAACCATGACTAACACACCATACACAACAATTCACGCAATCATAAGCACAATGTAAGTCTAAAAGTAAGGCGATAAATGTAAAGACATAAGTAAAGAGAAATGTAAAAGGAAATGCAAACTGACACTTATGATTTATATGTGGTTCTGGTCAGAACTCCTATTCGCCCTAACTCTTCCCCTCCTCGAGTATCCAACTCGAGAGTTACTTCACTAATCAACAAGCTCCCTTTCGGCGGAGAAAACCTTATACCAATGCTTACATATTTTCCGACAACAAGCAAAGATGGTCGATTACTTTTCGGGTACAACCAAACCCATTATGTTTTATGGCCCAACATAACAAACCTTGTGTTTTATGGCCTAAACACATAAACTGCGTCGCTTATATTATTTTCCGACACTAAGCTAGATGTCGAGTCCTAATCTTAGCTAGAATTAATCTACCACTTCACCAATGTATTTTAAGGCCTAAAATACTAACAAACCAACAATCAACCCATCCAAATATATACATCGTTTGGATCTACACACTACTAAAGATTGGAAGACATGGACTCGATCTATATGTAACAAATGTTACAAATTGACTAACTAGACTACATGACTTCAGATCTTGAAGATCACTAAAGTTCTTCTCTTGCACTTGAGGAAAGAAGGAAAGGATAGAAGATTTGATCACATTTAAACAAGATTAACCAAGTTGAATGATCAAAGATTTAGAGAGATTTAGTGAGATCTAGAGAGTAAAAGAACTGGAAGAAAATTGTACAAAAGGGTTATGAAATCAGTTGGAGATGACCCACTATTTATAGGAGCAAAAAGCTGACAGTCTGGCAACGGCGGTCCCGGCGGCCCCAGATATATAGGGGCCGCCGACCCTATAAGGTGGCCGCCACAAGACTACGCTCCACTTTTTGTCTTTTTGTGAAGGAAGGTAGAATCCTGGTCTAAAGCTTCTATTTTGGGGGTGAAAACCAATTTCAAATTTTATATTTAATATATATTTCTTTATAAAAAATATTTGTGTTTTAATTTAATTTTTGTGAAAATACTTTTTGTAGAAAATAATGGTTTAGAAAAAAATATTTTTCTTCTGATCATCCTACAAGTTTAATTTGTTATACATACCTTATGTGATTAACGTCGATCAAAACAAATGTCGGTGATTGATGCTATAACTTGAGACATCGAGGTAGTTGTTGATGCAATGTATGCATTGATGATTTGTGAATTATGATATCTTGCGGTACTTTACATTACGATCTACAAGTCACATGTTTGTCATCACCAAAACATAAAGAGATCGTATAGATTAAATATCGTAATATTTGCACTAACAATCTCCCCCTTTTTGATGATGACAAAATATGTAAACTATAACACATAGTAAAGTTTAAAAGTTACTCGTTTACACTCCCTTCTCCCCCTTTTTGTCAAAGCAAAAAGATATTATGTGGATAATGGTTGGAGCATATACATTGGAGGTTTGAGAAGAAGACATGCAAATTTTTCAAAAAAAAGTGAGGGGATATTAACAATGTCCGAGATGAATGAAAAAGGTAGGTGCTCCGAGTATATAGGTTTGAGGTATGAGGAGAAGATATGAGAAATAAAAGTGAAGGTAATTGTGTGTTTCTTGGATAGTTTAGAAAAGGTCATAAGAGATGAGAGGTAGGCAACAGAAGAAGGTAGGTACTTTGAGTGTATAGGTTGAAGGAATGATGAAAAAGTAGGTGATCCAAGTATATTGGTTGGAGGAATGAGAAGACAACATGAGAAATATGGTTGAGATGAATTTGTTGTTTCTTGATAATTTAGAGATGTCGTGATAGATAGAAGAAGGCATGAAAAGAAATTAGGTACTTGCCAGATCAAAATATAAGTAGAAGGAATGAGAGATAACCTTAAGTTTAGGGTGATTTTGAGGTGGAGGAGGTAAAGTATTTAGAGTAGAATAAAACCCTTCATCGTATTTGACAAGCCCCAATCCTATTCATCCTATAAAAGGTGAGCTTTGCATCATCCCTAGTAAATCCTTCTATCATCACGATTTAACCACTCCATGCAATTTACCCACATTCTCCTGAAGCTCCCCCTTCTATTTCGTCCCATGATAATTAATTCCTTGTATAGTTGATAATTAACGATCCATAAATAAATTACCATCGATGGCTGAGAATTCGATGCAATTTTTAAAAAAATGAGTAGAATGCTAGCAAGTGCTCCACCTATGGTGTATGCCCACCCCTTGTTTGGGCAACCAAGGAATCAGAATGAATGTGTGCTCAAACAAAGTTAGCAGACAAGTGCACATATATATAGCAAGATATTAGCAGGGAACTAGACAAGCATTTTAGGTGAGAGTATGACACTTTAAAAGAAAGTTAGAAGCTAGACACATGCAAACATTATTTTAAAAAAACAACAAGTCTAAATTTATATTAATTAAAAGACACAAGACCATGTTTACTGGAAAAGATTAGACCTGACTTTTAATAAATGAAAATTGGGAATCGTTTATTTGATTTGACACAAAAAATATATAAGAATGTGCCCATATTTAAAATAGAAAGAATGACACTTAATATCGTTGCAAAATAATGTCAAAATATATATATATATAAATATTATATAAAAAAACATATATATAGATAATATAATATAAATATAATAGCATATATATATATAAATATATAAACTTTCAAAGAATAAAAAAATAAGACGAGGATGTGAACACGTCTTCTTGGATGTGAACGAAATTGAGTTCCATAGAGCCAAAACGTGGGGATAAGGTATGAGCGATACTAAAGAATTAATGTGTTGACCGAGAGGTTGCGATAGAAAAGAATTGATATAAGCTCATATTTGCCTAAACAATTGATGTGCAGTAAATGATCCTATCGTAGATAAAACAAAAGTAGATGATCTAGGAATTCAAAGTTGTATGGTGTTTTTGTTGAGTTGACAATGGTGAGGAACCAAGTGGGATTGAAATGAGGTAGTTACTTTCAATGGAGGAAAGAATAATGAGAGACTCAACAATGTGGTGACTCAATAACACATGAAGACATAGAATATCTTCTTTATGTTCTTCACTATCACAAAACAAAACAGTGGAAAGATTTGCGAATATAGTGACAATTTGCATTTCGCAAATTACTTAAATATTTCGGATGAAATAATTAATGTCAAGGGATAAATGAGGAATTCAACATAGGAACAAGAACAATTAGAAGACGAGAAGAAACGTCTAGAAAGTGAGAAGAAACGTCAGAAGTAAAAAGACTATTAGAAGTGAGATGACTATCAGAAGTGAGAAAACTATTAAGAAAGAGAGGAACCGTTTGGAAGTGAAAAGACCATTCGAGGTGAGAAAAGAGGTTTACAAGAAGTGAGGACCAATTTATGAGTATGAAGATTGTAAGGATTGTGTTTGAGAATGAGACGCATTTCGTTATGAAATTCACTTGACTCTTGAAAACATAAGCAAGGATGCTTTTGAGTGTTAGATAATTGAAGAAAGGACTCATTGATCTATAAAGAGATATTGGGTATAGGTTTGGGTGTGGAGTATACGTCAACTCACAGAAGAAGAATAATAGAGAGACAGGGGTGAGTTCGTTTTATGATTAGAAAAGAAATTAAAGATATCACTAAAGCCTGCTGTCGGCGGTCCCATACATAATATGGGGGCCTCGTGTTTTAATCAAGAGGGGCGCCTGTTTTATGGGTGACCACACTCCCACAGATATTTTTGAAAAGTTTTATAAATTTTCAAACGGGTGACATTTTAATTTTCATTCACAATTAAAAATACTTAAAGAACTTTAGATTAAGTAGTTAAGTTTCAAGACACGCGGAATAGAAATAGACTATAATCGAGACTATTAGAAAAGGGAGAGAAAAATTTAACGTAATTTGTTCTATATCATACATAGACCAATACGAAGACAATTTAACAATTCCGGTTGAAGGGTGAAGAAAAGAAAGTCGTGCGATGTATATCTTCATACTCACCTTTTTCGAGTGGAAATGTTCCTTTTGGACATTGCGTCCCGAAGGAAAATGGTGCTACACTTCGGTGTGTTTTGTACGCGAAAATAATAATAATAATAATAATAATAATAATAATAATAATAATAATAATAAAATAATAAAGAAGAAACAAACAAAGATAGAGACGAACAGCTTAGACAATGTCAAGATGGATGGTGGGTTTACAATACGATAAATTTTAAACTCAAAATTGTGTACTCTTCCTGGGCATTGCGAATGTCCATGAAGAACAATCACACGACGAGTATACATATTCTTAAAGGTGGTAGCGGAATATAGAGGAAAGAGATTAGCTATCTTTAATGGTTGAAGAGGCGTGGTTAGATGAGAAGGACTGGGTGTGATCGAAAGACAAGAGTTTTTGTCGAATAGAAAAGAATTTTTCGTCAAAGAGAAAGAATGTTTTCATCCGAAGAGAAAGATGTTTTACCATCGAAGAGAAAAGAAGTTGTCATCGAAAGAAGAAAAGAGAGCGTTTAACTAATGTTGTAAAAATGCTTGATAGGATTTTTTCGGATATGACCCATTAACATTCATTTGCAAGTTTAAAGAGTACTTATAATATCTCGATCAAATATTTAAGTTGTCAAACCTACTTGGAAGGGTATTAGATTTGCATCTAACTTTTTCGAGACAAAGATTGGATTATTGGAAGAAAGGAGATGGTGAATCAAGAAATTGGTGAAGGAAGACTCTAGATAGATTAAAGACCAATTTACGACTCTTTTGAAAATTTAAATTAGTGAACCGATGCGAAGAAAGATATTCTAGTGTGAGAAAATATATACATAGATGTATAAGACATATAGATATAAGCATGCAAGTTTATCTAAGAAGCATGCGTTCAACACAATAAACACCAATATTAATGTGTAAGACTGTAGACATATAAGTATAATCCTATTGTCATCATCAACCTAACATAGTGTAGGTGCATAATTAACATGTAAGTCATGTAAGATGACACAAACTAAACATGATAATTTTAAATGTAATCATCATGTAAAACATGTTAGCATTTAGCATTTAGTAGCATGTGTCATTTAGATAAACTAAGAGATAGTTTATCTAATATTGCTAGAAAAAGACAAACGCCTTTGTAATAAACATGCATTTAATAGATATTTAATTAATCGTTGAGCATTAAAATAATCATGAAGTCATATAATTGCATCAGACGGGGGCAAGTTATCATCTTGATGCTTCAAAGCACATATGTGAGGTGCAATGTTGTTCTAATTGAACTAGAGAAATCTCAATTCAACTTGCTTAGTGTGCACTCTTAATGAGATACAAAAGTCTATCGATGTAGACTATCATTAGACACTCATTTTAGGAAGTAGCCAATTAATCAAATTAAGAGAATAGAAATTATGAAACAACACTAGTGGAGTCAGCGCGCGAGAGCGCGTGTTCACGCCTGGCCGACCATTTTTTACGTTTATACCACAACCCAACATTCACTCTTAGGAAGCAATTCAGCGACTGTTATGGGTATCTCGCGCAGAGATGACGCTTATAGACTAGTGCAATAAGATTCTCCAGTAGTCATTCCTCATGGTTAGAAAAAAATAATAATTCCTATATTTGCCTAATGAAGTGTAGCAAAGATAAAATTTGTATTATCTTTTCATAGAGGTCTACCATAACACACTAACATGCTTTCATAAATATTGATTTTCATAATCCTAATCAAGATGTGTGGAATTCTAAGGTTAAATGAAAGAGCAAGCAAGTTGTTGTAGGTATAAGAGTAGAATGAGCCACCTATGACCTAGGAGAATGCTTAAGAAGTGACAACAGTGTAATACTCCTATAATGAAGTGTTTTTCTAATAATGCACCTTTGCATAATGTCTTTTATGAAAAGAAATCCAATAGAGGTTTAATTACCATTAATAGTAACTTGTAAATGTTTCATTTTCGAAATAATATGATTTAATAAAGGTTAGTTACATGTAGTTAAACTTTTAAGCAAGTTTCAAAGAGGAAGATGTATTAAATCTAACCGCCATAAGGGCGATTTAACCTAAATCGAAGATGAAATATTAAGACGAAGTCCATCGATCTGTGGAAGTGCCAAATTTGTGGACAAGGGATCATTTTTTATTTGGGAGAATGGTGTTTGACATTAGGTTAATTAGGAAAATCTTATATAAGTTACACGAGTACTCAAATGAGTTTTGGAAATGAACATCTAAGTCTTGCTCCTCAACTAGAGTACTTAAGAGTTTCCAGATGAAATATTATAAGTCATAACATCCTCTCAGAGTGTGTTAAGTTTAGCATGTATAATTGACCATAGTATTAAACACAACATTTGAACACTTTGACGTAATGAGACATTCTTCATTGCAGTGTGAATTGACAATTGATGACTAATTTTGTCCTTACAATCGACTTCGTTGATATCATGTAAAACCAGGATGATAAACATGTAATACTTGTGAAAATATCTATGGTCATTTCGATTGATATTTTCCGAGCGATTTAGATAATCCTAATCTTGATTTCATGTTCATATTGCAATTTTGATTTAGATTGAATATGAGATTATTATACATTTGAATAATAATACATCTTCATATTCAAAATCCTCCTTACGATCACTTATTGGATAAAGCAGATAATGGTTTCGGAATATATGTTAATTCTTCTAAATCTAGCCTTAGATGGTTAAAGGGTTCTCATTTAGGTGAGAATAAATATTATGCTTATTTAGAGTAAAGTAAGAAATAGAGTTTGATGAGAAGATAGTTTGGGTTTGAGTTTGCTTTTGAATTATTTGAGAAAATTACATATTGTGCTTTGCTCATGTTTAGTCTTTTTCGGAAGACAACGACTTTACCAATTGCATTGCAAGGTAAATTACTTGAGTATTTTTGGAGGAAATTCAAGTCTCAACTACTTCATTGTGGTATTTTATGCATATATTGCTAAATATTTTAGGAACAAAACTATTGGACAATAGACTCAAATACGACATCATCTACACAAGGTGAGTTATGATCCGATGCATATTCTTATCGTCCTGGAAAGGGGGTCGTTATTTCATATCATATCGAGTGTGATTGAGTATGAGTAAGGTTTAAAGATAATATCTCTTGTTATATTTTTGATATAATCTAAAGCTAGACAAATATAGAATCTGATACTATCTTTTCCATACTCGAAAACTTTATTCAATTTAGATTTGTATAATAATAACAATCATAGATTTGAATAATGAAGTATGATATATATTCAAAATCTTTCTTGACCCCCACCAACACTCTTTTAAAAGAAGACAAATAAAGATTTTCATAGTGTGTTCCACTAATCCTAAGACTATCTTAGCTTCCATCCACCTTAGGAATCTTTACATCTCTAAGAAGATCCATTCTCAGTGTCGATATCAGGTTTACACCCTTGATAGCTCGAATCTACCATTGATTACTAGCATACCCATTATACTTGGTCTTGACACGTCTCCCTAACAATCGCCGATCTACATTACCACGAACTAGATTTCACTCCTTTCTAGACACACTCGTTCCGAGCAATACCGTAGGTATTTCGTCTTCGGGATAACTTGGTCACAATGACTCGCATGAGACTCTCTCTGTGTAGTCAATAGGAGTAGGGTTACTTGCATAAGAATCCGCAGCAGGGTAAAAAAAATATTTTCTCCTTCCGGAAACTTGACCCAAACATTTATCCTAATTATCAGGCATTTTAAGGGTGACGATTTACCCGACATAGCGTGGTTCTTCCTAAATTATGCATAGTTGATCAAGTTATGCATAATTGAGGACCAAACGACATTATGTCCATCCTTGTCAAAACGTTCCTTTTTCATACGCTACACGTGTAAGTCATTTTCTCGGCATAAAAAAAATTAATATAAAAATAAAAATATAATTGTTTCAAAGGAAAGAAAAGAAGATAGCATCATTCCATCTTTCATTCTTATTATTTACAATTTTTTTTTGAAAGGAAGATTTATTTGACACCACAAGGTCAGTTTATGAAATTTTGAAAACACATTTTCCATTGTTTACACAAACAATTTATACAATAAAATCAATACAATTGGCGCAACGACATTTGTTCAGCACACAAATTTGTCATTGTGATACGTAGTTTTAAAACCATCAATCTACAAAACATCATTTAATATAGTTTGGTTAACGGTCATAGCAAGTACCAAAAATAATAATACCCACTCATGGACTATGCAAACAAGTAACATACACATGCGAAAGATTCGCCAATCGAAGCCACCCAACACTCGGGGTCAAATCAATCTCACACAAGCCTAGTGCCTCGTGGGTAACCACGACCTCCAGGCTTCACTCAGAGTACAACCTATACAATGGCACCTTCTCCTAACTCATAACCGAAAACAATTACAACAATTGTAATAACAATGCCGAAAATAACATACATATATACCAATTTTCCTCAAAAAGGGATACATCATTGGCTTTCAAAGCCAGTACATCCAACCGTAACGATTCTAAGTTTCCAATACATAAACTACATATACATGAACTCTCCTAGAGTTCTAAATCAAAAGTAATAGCTAAAGAGTGCACAATCACCACGCCAGTGATAAGACAAAACTCTAAGGCAACAATAACCTCAATCCAATAAACCTAAATCATGAAATCCTCCTACTTACTAGTTTGTGGACGATAAAAGTATGAGGTTCTCGTCTACGGAAAGCATTTCGAGTCTAATTTCCATAAACATAGGGCCCACTGCCCAGAAAGTTTTGGATCAAATGTGAAATTACCATTTTACCCCTATTTATCAAAGCGACCATTTTTCCAAAAAAAAATTATCGCTTCACTAAAGTGAGTGTATCTCCTAAACTGTGTGTCTGCAAAAGCCGAAATGACCACTCAAATCTAAGTTTGTTCAATATCTAGAACTCACAGTTTTACATATTTAGGTGTTGTGTGGAAACCGTAGAGGGGGGGGGGGAGGGTGAACACGTTTCGATTATAAAAACTTTAAGATCAAGGATTAAATCACTCTTCTACCGGCGGTCCCATATATATATGGGGGCCGTCAAGTATATTAGGGGGCCGCCTGATTTATGGGACCGCCTCCAAAAGAGGTTTTTGGACTAGATTTTTTGTATCAAATCACCAATCAAGTTTGACGCAATATGAGAAGTGTCGATCATAGGTTTATAATACCTAAAGCATATTCTAACAGTATAACCACACTTACACTATTTAGCACAAAGAGCTACATAACTTTAACTAACAAGATATACATAACCATTCACACAATCATGAGCACAATGCAAGTATAAAAGTAAAGCAATAAATGTAAATAAATAAGTAAAGCTAAAGGGTTAAAAGAAACATGCAAAACGAGTACAGATGATTTATAGTGGTTCGGTCACGAAGCTCCTCTTCGCCCTACTCCACTCCTCGAGTATCCAACTCGAGAGTTACTTCACTAATCAACAAGCTCCCTTTCGGCGGAGAAAACCTTATACCAATGCTTACATTATTTTCCGACACTAAGCTAGATGTCGAGTCCTTCTTCGGGTACAACCAAACCCGTTATGTTTTATGGCCCAACATAACAAACCTTGTGTTTTATGGCCTAAACACATAAACCGCGTCGCTTACATTATTTTCCGACACTAAGCTAAATGTCGAGTCCTAATCTTAGCTAGAACCAATCTACCACTTCACCAATGTATTTTAAGGCCTAAAATACTAACCAACCCACAATCAACCCATCCAAATATATACATCATTTGGATCTACACACTACTAAAGATTGGAAGACATGGACTCGATCTATATGTAACAAATGTTACAAATGGACTAACTAGACTACATAACTTCGGATCTTGAAGATGACCGAAGTTCTTCTCTTGCACTTGAGGGAAGAAGGAAAGAGTAGAAGATTGGATCACATTTAAACAAGATTAAACAAGTTAAATGATCAAAGATTTAGAGAGATTTAGTGAGATCTAGGGAGAGAAAGAACTGAGAGAAATTCGTGCAAAAGGGTTATAAAATCAGTTGGAGATGACCCACTATTTATAGGAGCTGAAAGCTGACAATCTGGCAACGGCGGTCCCGACGGCCCCAGATATATTAGGGGGCCGCCGACCCTATAAGGGGGCCGCCACTAGACTACGCTTCATTTTTGTCTTTTTATGGGGAAGGTTATATATGGTATAGAAGGTTCTATTTTGGAGGGGAAACCAGATTTCAAATTTTATATTTAAATAAAACATTTCTTTTATTAAAAAGTATTTTGTGTTTATTTATTTTTATAAAAAATACTTTTGTAGAAATGTAATGGCTAAGAAAAAAAAAATTTTTTTTGATCATCCTACAAGTTTAATTTGTTTGTACATACCTTATGTGATTTATGTTGGGTGCAAACAAATGTCGGTGTTGATGCAGACTTGAGACATCGAGTGTTGTTGATGCATGTATGCATTGATGATTTATGATTACGAGTAACTTGCGTACTTTACGTTATGTATTACAAGTTACATGTTTGTCATCACCAAAACATAAAGAGATCGTATAGATTAAATATCGTAATATTTGCACTAACAATCTCTCCCTTTTTGATGATGACAAAATATGTAAACTATAGCACATAGTAAAGTTTAAAGGTTACTCGTTTACACTCTCTTCTCCCCCTTTTGTCGAAGCAAAAAGGTATAGTGTGGATTATGGTTGGAGCATATAGGTTGGATGTTTAAGAAGAAGACATGAGAAGAGGGTACGTGCTCCAGGTATATATGTTGGAGGAATGAGAAGAGGACTGGTGCTCCGAGTATATAGGTTTAAGGTATGAGGAGAAGATCTGAGAAATAAAGGTGAAGGTGATTGCGTGTTCCTTGGATAGTTTAGAAAAGGTCATGAGAGGTGAGAAGTAGGGAGGACATGAGGGTAGGTACTTCGAGTGTATAGGTTAAAAGAATAGGGAAAAGGCAGGTGATCCAAGTATATTGGTTGGGGGAATGAGAACACAACATGAGAAATAAGTTTGAGGTGGTTTTGTGTTTCTTGGATAATTTAGACGAGGTTATGAGAAATGAGAATAAGGCTTGAAAAGAAGGTAGGCACTTCAAGTATATAAGTCGAAGGTATGAGAAGAGGACCTAAAGGTTGAGGGTGATTTTAAAGTGGAAACGATGAAGTATTTGGAGTATGAATGAGCCCTTCATTGTATTTGACAAACCCCTATCCTATCTTCCTATAAAAGTGAGCTTGCATCATCCCAGTGAAGTCTTCTATCATTACGGTTTAACCAAATCCATGCTACTTAACCACATATCTCCTAGCTCCCCTTTGCTTATTGCATCCCCATGATAATTACATTCCTTGTATATTGACTCTAACAGATCTATAGATCAAATAAATTAAAATCAATGCTCAAAAAGTTTGATGCAATTTAAATGAACAAAACGCTTGCAAGTGCTCCCCCTCGGTGTATGCTCCCCTTTGTTTGGGGCACCAAGGAATCAAAATATTGTTGTGCTACAAAATAAAGTTAGTAGACAAGTGCACATATACATATAGCAAAACGTTAGCGGGGAAAGGAACATACATCACTTTAGGTGTTTAATGTATCTAAAGTATGACACTTTGAAAGAAAATTAAAAACTAGACACATGAAATTATTATTTTAAAATCAACAACCTAAATGATGAAATAAAAGGAATTGAGACGTATGTTTAAAGACTAAAATTCAACTGACTTTTAATAAACGAGAGTGTGATTCATTTATTGGTTGACACACAAATATCATAAGGATGACCTTTTAAAAGGAGACCAGTGACACTTAATATCTTTGCGAGATATGCCAAAATATATACTTTAAAAGGATAAAAAGAAATATAAGACGAGGATGGAGACAATATGCTCTTGGATAAAAATGAAAAAGATTTCAAAAGCCAAACAAAATGTGGAAGGAATGGCGAGACAAAAGAAGGAATGTATTGACAAGAGGTTGTCAGAAATGATTGATATATCATTTGCACTAACAATTGATGTACAAGTGATCCTATTGAGACAAAGGTGGATGATTGGAAATTCAAAGGTTTGTTTGGTGTTTTGTTGGTTGACAATGTTGAGGAATAAAGTGGGATGCAAAAATAGTGGTAGTTTCTTTCATGGTGGAAGAATAATGAAGAGACTCGAAACAATGTGTACACAATAACGCATTGAAATGATATAACCTTCTTATGTCTTCACTTCTAAAAAGTGGAAAGTTTAGTGAAGGAGTGACATTTGCATTTCCCAAATTTCTTAAATATTTTGGATGAAATAATTAAGTTGTCAAGGGATATAGGAGGAATTCTAATAGTAACAAGACTATTAGAAGAGAGAAGAAATGTTTATAAGTGAGAAGAAACGTTAGAGATGGGGAGACTTATTAGAAGAGAGAAGAAACATTTAGGAGTGAAGAAAATCATCTATACGTGAAGAGATGAACAATTAGAATGAATAAAGTTATCGAGAGTTGAATACCAAGTTTGTAATGTGAAGGATTTATTGTGAAGTGATGGATTGTAAGTCTATTGATTGTATGGAATGTGTTTGATATTGAGACGCATTTCATTATGAAATTCACTTGACTCTTAAAAACATAAGCAACGATGCTTATGAGTGTTGGGATATGAGGATGACCCCAATGATCTAAAACGAGAGATATAGGGTATAGGTGGGGTGTGGAGTAGAAACACAACTCGTAGCAAGAAGAGAGGAAGTGGTTAGGTTATGAATTAAAAAAATAAATGTAATACAAGCTATTACCAGCGTTCCCAAATTATATGGGGCCGCCAGAATAGTTCTGGGGGCCGCCGAACCGCCAACAGGAGAGCACTTGGTTTTTGATGAATTTTGTGAAGGGGGTGACATTTTAATTTGCATTTTTCCAATTAAAAATGCTTAAGTACTTCGGATGAAGTAATTAAGTTGTCACGACACGGAATGGAGAATAGACTAGAATCGACACTAGTAGAAAGGAAGAGAAAGATTTACGGAATGTGTTCTATCATTCCTAGACCAAGACGAAGATAATTTATTGATTAGCACTTAATGGGTAAAGAAAGGATGTCGGCAATGTTATCTTCAGACGCCACCTTTTTGATGGAGATGTTTCCTTTTGGACATTGTCCCGAAGGAAATGGTGACGTATCTTTGGTGTGTTTCATACGTGAAAATAATAATAATAATAAAGAAAACAAACAAAGATGGAGGCGACAAGCTTGACAATGTCAAGACGAATGGTGGTCAATGTACGATAAACTACACTCACAAAGTTATGTAGCTCTTCTCGAGCATTGAGAATGTTCATAGAATAATCACACAACGAGGAATACGGTTGTCTTAAAAGTGGTAGCAGAAATAGTGGAGGAAAGAGATTAGCCATCTCTATGGTTGAAGACGCGTGGTTGAGTGAGAAGAAAGAGGTGTGATCGAAAGACAAAGAGTGTTTTTGTCAAAGAGAAAGAATGTTTCATCGAAGAGAAAGAATGTTTTCGTCGAAGAAAAAGAATGTTTTCGTCGAAGAGAAATGGAGAGCGTTTTAACTAATGTTGTTAAAAGGCTTGAATGGGGATTTTCGGATATGACCTTTAACGTTTGCGATATGCAAGTTAAAATACTTGAATATTTTTCGATGAAATATCTTACGTTTCAAGCCTACTTGGAAGGGTATAAGATTTAACCTCTAAGCTTTCTTCCGTGACAAAGAGTGGTGATATTTGGAATAAAAAGAAAGAAAGATGATATTAAGGAATGTGTGATGAAGACATCTAGGAGATATAAACCGTTTTATGTCTCTTTTGACTTTTTAGATTCTAGACACGTGACGGCAAAGAAAATATTCTATTGTGATGAAATAATAGCTGGAACAGAAGATATATATGATATAGCATGCACTCAACACAAATATCAACAAAGATTAATGTGCAAGACTATTGACATTTAAATATTAATTGTCATACATTAAACTAACATAGTGTAGGTGCACAATTAATGTATAAGTCATGTAAAATGACGCATACAAAACGTGATAATTTTAAATGCAATTATCATGTAATACATGTTAGCATTTAGCACTTAAGAGCATGTGTTATTTAGATAAACTAAGAGATATGTTATCTAAATTGCTAGAAAAAGGCAAACGCTTTTACAACAGACATGCATTCAATAGCTAAGCAAATAAATGTTGAGCATTAAGATAAACATGAAATCATATAATTGCATTACATAGGAGCACGTTATCATCTTGAAACTTCAAAGCACATATGTGAAATGCAAGTAGTTTAGATTAACTAAGGAGAAACCTAATTTCTACTTGTTGTGTGTGCACTCCTAATGAAATACAAAGTCTATCGATGTAGACTATCATTATGCATATTTAGGAAGAGCCATTTAATCAAATTAGAGAATGCATATGAGACTATCACCAGTGGTGCTCAATTCAGGCTAAACACGACCATTTTATTGCGTTAATACTACGAACACCTACTTCACTCTTGGAAGCAATGCAACCCGTTTGGATCAAATTGAAATTTCTAGTGTAAATAGTTCTCTAGTAGTCGATTCACATGTTAACAAAATAGAATTCCTATATTTGCCTAATGAAGTGTAGCAAGGATAAAATTTTATTAACTTTTCATAGAGGGCCAACATGACTTAACTACTGCTTTAATTCTGGTTCGCATAATCCTAATTAAAAAGGAGGGAAATTTAAAGGTTATAGATAAGCAAACAAGTTTGTTGTAGGTATAAAATAGATGAGAGGCATCAGAACATTAGGAGTCATCGCTTAAGATGTGTACGAGTGTGTGGTAAGATGCCTTTAATAATGAAACGGATGTCCGAAGAGTCCGTGGCACCGGTGGGCTTGTGTGCGGATGGGGGATCTTATTTCTAAGGAGGGGAATCTGTCAATCCTATTGTTGCGGAGGTGTGGTTTATCTTATGAATACCTCGACATTACACTGAATAGCTTGTGATATGTGTTAGCTGTCTTATCTGTCTTTGAATATTAATAGCGGACGATGAGTTGCTATGCTCTTAAATGGATCCTCAACGATATTCATTCTACTTAAGTCACTTGTTACTTGTATTCATAAAGTCAGATGCATAATGATAATTAGGACAGAATAGGTGCTCTATATAGAGCGATGGCGTAGAGTAGCCGATAGGCCGAGATTAAGATTTCTCCTAAATTCAAGGTTGAAAATCAGAACATCGTTATGGGCGCAGCGGAGGTGAGCTCAGCTACGACATGACAGTGATGAATGGGCGGTCGTGTCTCATCTTGAGGGTCAACAACAGAAAAAAGAGAGCGTAGCATAGCATAACTTTTCGCACACTTCGTGTTGTTGAGTTCTTAGGTGGGGGGGGGTTATGGGAGCTGTGAGTGCACGTGCTAGCAGATGGAAGTCGGTCTTGAGGAACGGGAGCTAGAGTATGTATATTTAAAACAACCTTTTTCGCTATATGGTTAAGATTGGGTTGTTCAGAAATGACATCCAACTGCTTATCAAGTTGGTGTACTTATGAGTTTCTAGATGGAAATTCATAAGTCGTCAATCCTACTTAGAGTGTGTTAAAGTTGTTGTTTTAGCATGTAATTTGTCCATAGGCTAGTAATACAACATTTAAACACTTTAAACTCAATGGAACATCTTCATTGCAAGTGTGAATTGTAATTCGATGACTACTCTTGTTGTCTTGCAATCGACTTTGTGATTTCATGTAATAACCGAGGATGGTTAACATGTAGACACGGAAAAATATCTATGGTCATTTGAATGATATTTCCGTGATCTAGATAAATCCTAGTCTCGATTTCATGTTCATATTCTAAGTTGTATTGAGATGAATGATGAGTGATAGTAGTTTTATATACTTGTAAAATATATATAGAATATAATACTTTTAAAAGAGCAATTAAAAAAATTCTCTAAGGAAAATTCACTCTCAAAAATATACATAATATAATATATAATACGTATATTTTAACCGGATAAGTATGACCACCCGGGTCGTTTTCCCAACGACTAGTGAAATTGAAACCTCGTTTAAGTCCGAATTATGATTTGAATAAGAAAATAGATGATTTGATAAGCTATGACTACTAAATAAAAAAACGACAATTAAAATGGAAAATTAAAGGCACTAATCAATTAAACAAATACGGGAACAATTAAAACGCGACAATTAAACAAACCTACTAAATTAAAACTTTAAAATTGCAAATTAAGTTTCTAAACCTAAATTATGATAAAAGAAAATTTTAAGAAAAAGAAAAATATTTTTTAAATTATTTTTGAATTTTTTTTATCAATTAAAAACTATTTAATTCTAATTAAATCCTAAAAATAAAAAAAATAGAAATTAATTGAAAAAGGAATTACTATTTTTGGCTTTTTAGATTAAAAGATATGATTTTTCTAAAATTTAAACTACTTAAAAACTATAAAAATAATAAAATTATTAAAAATAGAATCCTAAAATTTTTTATAAAAATTACACTAAATAAAGAAAGTGTGCAGAAATTTTATAAAAATAAAAGCCCTAATTTCTACTTTTTATTAAAACCTTAATTAAACTAATTAAAAGATAAACCCTAATACTAAATAAATTAATTAAACTACTAAAACTTAACGAAGTACTAATAGAATTATCCCTTGAAAGACTAACAAGTGAAATGACAAACTAACTAGGGCTAACTGAGCAAAACACCCTAAATCTAAAATGTTTCAAATCCAACCCCTGAAGTCCTTCCCCGACAACAAACTAAGTCCAATAAGGGCTGAATTAAGTTGAGATTTGAAAAGTGCTTATTATCAAAAACTTAAAAGAGCAAAGTTGTAAAAAAAGCTGGTGGGAGTAACTTTAACAAAAGCACTTTGGTATGATAAACAATTAAAAAGCTTATCAAGTAGCTGTTTACAGAAACTAGCTACTTCCTTTGATTTTTACTAATTAAGCTCTAAAAAACTTATTTTAAGCTCAAAATAAAAAAGGAAAGGAGTTTTAATGAGCTTATGAAATGCTTAATCTATAAATGCAAAGAAATCTAAGCTAGAAGTACTTTTAAGCAACTGAAATTGATCTTGAATCAAGCAAACTCATGAAATAAGCCATTTAGCACAAAAATCAATTAAGCTAAAATTCTTAAAAAGCTACACTAGACTATAAGCTTAAAGGAACTTATTAAACTACTTATTAGCTATCTAATTAAGCCATAAAAACTAGTATATTAAGCTAAAATTAGCAAATTAAGAATCTACTTAAGTGACCTACTGTTTTTGGCTTTTTGGCTGTTTAAGCTACTTTCAAAAAACTTTGTACTATAGTAAACTAGTTTGGAAATGAAAATTAAGCCCTAATCTATATTAAGCTATATCTATACTATATTATACTAAAAATTAGACTCCTAATTCCTACAAATTCAGGCTTAAAATGAAGCTCAAAAACAGCTTATATACTCACATAGCTGATATATGAATAATATATACTGAGGATTTACCAAAGACAAATCCAAAAGTGGCAGTTATTTACTGGACCTTGATAATCATGCACTTAAACCCACTCAATAGTGTTTAAACACAATTTAGACACAATCAAAGCTAAAAGAATCTAATCAAAATGAGACAATAAAAAACCTAAGTAAAAGCTCCCCTGGTGCGGAATACTTACAATAAGCAATTACTTTTGTACTCTTAAACTACTTTTAAAAACTGTTTTCCTATTGATCTTAAGCTAAAACACAACTAACTCAAGTAATTTGATCAAATTAGTTTGACTTTTGCTGGTCAAACAAGCTTGCGCCAAACACCCCTTATAATGATTGACAGATTTAACAAAGCTTTTTAAAATGAAATCTACCTATTAGAAACTTAATACCAGATAACCTAGAGCTTATAACTACTTGATTAAACACAATTTAACTATTGATTAAGCCAAAATCCTAAGATCTATGACTATTAACTAATATTTTTGGTTTTTTAAGCTTTTATGACAGAAATTAAAACTATGAAGATCTAAGTATTTAAACTGAAGGTAGATGATGAGACATAGTTAATAAGCACAAATAAACACTAATGAACACAAATAAGCAGATATCTTAAGCAAATAAGCAACTATAAGCTAATAAGCATTTGACTACCTAGAAATTTAAAGGACAAAAGGAAATTGAAAGAAAACTTACCAAAAACCTTTAGCTCAACAAAAGGTACCCAAATAGGGCAGCTACAAGCTCCCTAGCTTATTAATAAGCTAGGGTAAAGTCCATTTGGTCCTCCATTGCAACCAACTTCCAATAGCTTTCCACAATTCATTTTCAAAGGTAATATATATAAATTTTAAGCTGGTTAATTGGTTTAGAGTAGGATTAGACAGTTTAAAAACTCAAATTCAAGCTTAGAGACTTGAATGAGCTATAAGAGCTTATTAGCTTATTGAAGTTTTAGCTTAATAACTTGTAGGAAAAAGGAAGCTTATTAATATTGAACAAAAAGAGCTTAAATTAGATTAAAAACTACTGAATTCATTAATAGAAAACTTGATTACAATATTAAAAAGGAAATTACAAGATTAAAGTAAAATTAAGCTAAAAACTATTCCTAAAAAGCTACGTGTGTGTGTGTGTGTGAAGATTGAGACCCTTTTTATAGGCATTTGGTGAAGCTTCCAGACCCTCTTGCCTTGCTCTAGCCTCATGGGTCTCTTTCCAAGCTTTCAATCCGCTCCCTTAATTTTTCATTCATTTTTTATCTCTTTCTTGAGCCGTTGGATCACATTATGGACACCTGAGGATTGTCAGCATGTCCTTCTTTGATGTGACATGTTGTGCTAGTTCTGTGAGAGGATCTGAGTGCTAACCCACACCACTCTTGTGCTGCGTCTCTCATTGTTGACGTGTCCTTTGCTTGAGAAGCTAAAGAGATCACTGATTTGACTAGTTTGACTCGCCATTGTAACTTAAGCTTACTTAAGAGACAATTTTACCTTTATTGCCGTTGCCCTTTTTTTGATCCATGTAAAAGGGGGAAGAAATGGGTGAATATGCCCCTGTTCTTGCGCTTTTAACTTCAAAAGTATCTCATTTTTTAAACTTGCTAATTGCTATTTTTATCCCCTCTTTTGTTAGCACAAATGTAGTGTAAAACTACTTTTCACAAATGCAACTTTAGTCCCTGTGGTTTAGTTCCAATGGAAATGGGCTAGGTTAAGTGGGCTTTTAGGTTTAATAGGATTCGGGTAAGGTTATTCAAGGTATTTCAGGCCCAATAAGGTTTTAAGGCCCAATATAGGGAGGGTCATTTATGACATTTATGAAACTTAAGGGTAAAAAATGGAATATTTTTAGGTTTTGTCTTTTATTGGTTGACTTTTGTTGACCAATGTTTGACCATCTTGACTGGATTTGACTGAGGCTTGACTTTTCTGACTTCGGCTTTAATTCTTTGGCTTCTTTTTGTACTCTTTTGATTCCGTCCGTGCTTGCCCGTTTTTGACTGTTTTCTTATGATTTTTGATATATCCGTACCTGCACACACAAAACACAAATACAAGCATATTTTTGCCATTTTTGGTCTGTTTTGGATTTAATTAGGTTATTTTAGGTACAAACGGAGATTTGTTTATACTTATCAAAATTCCCCAAACTAAACATGTGTGGTTCTCACGCAATATCACTGCCTTTATAACCAAATACCTCGAAAATCCCCCAAACTAAACCTTTGAAAAGTTACAAAGATTTTTGTTGAGAGAGTTAAGAGAAACACAAGTTATAAACACCCGATTTCCCGTTTTCAAAGATTTTCCTTTTTTTTTATAACAAAGCTACCTAACTACAACTTATAGTGTTGACTATAATGTATTGTTTTTTCAATTACCTCATTGGTAACTTTTAGGATCATAAAACAAAAACAACATTAAGTGTCCTAAAAGATAACTTCATCATCCCTGATATCACTTTTCCCATGCGAAGCTTAAAAATAAGATCACCGTCAATTACATTCATGATACTTAACCCTACTCATAATACTAATTGTGTACTTACTTTTCCTCCCATAAAATCCTACTTTTGAACTCAAGATTCTACTTAAGTCATATACCTGAAGCTCTTTAAGACATGTTTCGATACTTATAATTCCAAAATATACGTAACGTTAAGAATGCAATAATACTGCATAGGCACTTTTCAAAGTTCAATGGTCATCAAGATTTAAATCCACGTCAGCAACCAAAATTTGCTTTTTATTAGGCTACTAAAGCCAGGCACCATTTCATGTCATAATACCCTAAGCTCTAAGACATGAATGACCAATTCGTATTTGCACCATATACCCTTAGGCTCTTTAAGGCACATAATAAGACAAAAATTAAGCAAACATTATTATACCTTAGTCCTTAAAAGCTAAAACTTCGGCCACGCCTCCGACAAGGATGTAGCAAACATTTTTCGACCGTTGCAACTTCCTCGACCTTTTAGAAGCTGTAACATCGTTGTGAGCTGGCATATAACAGCAAACTTTTTCAATCCAGATTAATTATTGATTCTACTTAGTCATATACCCTAAGGCTCTTTAAAGAATAAGCAAAATATTTATTAATGTGATACATATAATATGCCAAATTAAGTATTCCAGATGTGTACTCATCCTAATCACAAAGGAACTAAAGAAAACTTCTATTAGTTAATTATTAACCAAAAAACCATACAACTCTATTTATTAAACATTTATATAGAAAGGTGAAATAAGCAAATGGGAAAAAGAGCCACACTTTAATACATATGAGCTTGAAAGAAAACCAACTACTCTACGTTTAATGTCATGACTTATAAATAACACTATCATTTCTTATTCTTCGCAATTTAAAATCTCTAAGAAAGAGATTCGCGAACACTTAGCCTATATAAATTCCAACTCGGCATATTTAAAATCTACTTGAGATTAGCACAAGTCTTCATTTACTAATGATTTAAGTCTAGCATGTTTAAAGTCTACATGAGACTAGCATAAACTATCATCATTAATTGTTAAGGGAGAAAGCTAGAACTCTACACGTTCGATCGGGTCAAAAATTACTTCTTATTCTTACCAACAGAATAGCTTTGTCAGCAAGAGTCATCATTGAGAAATGTATATATTAAATGATTACTTGGTTGATCAGACAGTGGTAGAAAGTAATTATGTTTAATTAAGTTGTCTTTTAAGTGTTTTAATTAATGAAACTACACGGGATTTTACAATTCTTGACAAAACCAGGAAAACAATTGAATGTTTCACGGGATTTTACAAGTCAATGAAATAAACCGTATAATTTTCAAAAATTAAGTTGTTCGGTTTCCACTTAATTAAAGTTGTTCGGTTTCAACTGTGGTCGAGTTGTTCGGTTTCCACTTCAGTTAGGTTTTTTGGTTTCAACTAAATCAAGTTGTTCGGTTTCAACCGAGATTTAAGTTGTTCGATTTCCTCTTAAGACAAGTTGTTCGGTTTCAATACAAAACAAGTTGTTCGACTCAGTTGTTCGACTACGAGTTGTTCGACTCAGTTGTTCGACTCAGTTGTTCGACTTTAGTTGTTCGAATTCCACTACTACAAATTCCAAAAACTTAAAAACACAAAAAGATACCTTTTTGATGATTGTTTTGCAAAAATACTTGTACAACTAGTGTTACTAAACCTATAGGAACATGAAAAATGAAAACTTTAAGGTTTTTAAGCCGAAAAATTTAAAATCAAGATTTTGCTTGATTCTAAGATTTTTGAACACAAAAATGATATTTTTCTTGATTCTAAGCTTGTACACCTATATCATAAAGATACTAGATCAGATTTACCAAGGTAAATAATCCTTTAGTGTACACAATAGCTTTGGAATCAAAAGAAAATAAAAAAATAAAGGACAATTTTGCAAAAACGAACCAACAAGAAAGCTTAAACACAAAAACTAAACACACCACTCTATGGCTCTTGATACCAATTGAAGAATACAAGTAATCTTTGATATGAAATGGGAAGGAACTTAGTGAGAGAAAGTGGAAGGATGGATGTATTCTAGAGAGAGAAAGTAAGAAACATATAATTCATTAGCAAAGTGAGAATACAAAACCAACCAACACCCTCTCCAAGCTATGGAGAGGGTATTTATACACTAGTTTGGCCGGACATGGGGTCTATTGATAGGCTTACCATGGGCCTTGGGCCATATTAGCTTAATATGTTTAATATATCTAACTACGGGCTTTGACTAGTAAATATTGGAAGTGACCGAGACTTTTCTTGATCCTAACAACATCTTTAGTTGATGAACATCTAGACACAAGGTTGGGAGAAATAAGAGAAGAATTCATGAACTTCCTTTCAGAGTCTCTCACGGCAAGAATCAAAGAGCAAGTAAAAGGTCAGCTGCCTCAGATTCTACCCAAGGAAGTGTCTAACTTCGCTCCACCTGTGATAGAAACGATGATTGAAGAATCATGAATTGAAGTTACTCTAGAAAAGGTGTCTTCTCAACCACAATCTACTTATGAGGCTGCTTCTACACTTACTGAATTTGAGTTAAAGAAGATTCTTCTCGACAAGATGGAGAAAAGTGAGTCATATCTGATGGCTCCCAAACACCAAGATTGGTATGATGGTAAAGACAAGGATAAAGATAAAGACCCTTCTGCTGGATCAAACCGAGGGTTGAAGAAGAGAAAGCTAAGCAAAGATGCAGAACCAACCACTGAGCAGGAAAAGAAAGATTCAACGTCTAGCTCTTCGAAAGGCACCAAGTCTCAACTAAAATCTTCTGGAAAGTCTGTTCAATCAAAGGAACCAGTGTTCGAGGTTGCAGACTTAGACATGCCACAAGATCAAGAAGGGAAAATGGGTGATAATAAAGATGAACCAAGGAAAGAGACTGCCTCTAGACGTGACTGGTTCAAGAAACCTACACCACCTCAAGAACCCACTGACCCAGACTGGAATATTGGCAAGACTACTTAGGGAGGACCAACCTAAAATTAGTTGATGACTCTAGCAACTTCTACTTCTACTGATAAATCGTTGAAGGACTTTGATGAATTGATGAGCACTCCAATAGACTTCTCTTCCTTTATGTTCTTATGTAATCTTATTTCTAAGATAATAAACGAATGTTGTGGCAACAAATCTATTTGTTATTTTTTTTATTTATACCTTTCAATAATTTTGTTACCACGCTTGGTAACTCGTTTGCATTTCCCCTTCTAAATTTTTTTAACTTGAGCGTTCAAGATTAGTGACGTTGGTTTAATATTTGTCGTTGCGACCAAGGCTCGGCTTCTAGTGGGCTTATTCGTTCCCTTCAGCTTAACGTGTCGGTTAAATTTGTTTTTTTGACTTTATATAGTAAGGTGGTGTAAGAGTTTTACTTAGTTATTATGATTATTAGTTTGATTCCTTATGATAAATTCTTTTTGTGAATACCCGCACAAAACTTAATATACATAGAAAATTGGTTTCTTTGACAAAGAGGTTTTAAGGTGATCTACTCCTCAGCATGGGGGGGGTCATAGGTCATTCCTAATTTATACATAGTGATCAAGCTAGGATAATATTTTAGGCTAAACGATGCGATGCTTATTTTTGTCAAAATTGTGTTATAATTTCATAATATTTGTAGGAGTGGCTTATATAAATAAGTAGAGAATTAAAGTAATTTTGATGAAATTTTCACAACACATTAGAATATGTATAATAATTCTGAAATCAATTCGTCACAACACAACGGAAATTTAAGAGAAAATACAATGAGGATTCTTAAAAGAATAGAGTCTAAGCATTGATATCATCCTCCATGTTGTTAAGGTCTTGATTGGTTTCTCCTCCTCCTAAGGCATGCACCATTCCTCGTGCTCTAGTACCTCCAGCTTGGTTTCCATGGTTTTGGTTCTTTAACTCTGAGCAATCACTCATGTAATGCCCTTGATTCCTACATTCATGAGCAAGTGAGGTTTTCTTGATTGTTAGTAAACAGTATGACTCCTAAAGTCTCGGGTCAAGTGACCAACTCTCTTGCAGTTTGCGCACTTTACAGTGCACTGGCCATTGTGAATGAAACTTGCACTTGTTGCATAACGGTAGAGTTCCAACATACTCCTTCCTTCACCAGGCCCATCGGTATAAGCTATATGGCCAACGAAACCCCTTGCTTCTTGAGGAGTTGTTTGTTGGAGCTTGGTTGTTGTTTTTATTAATTTCCTCCTCTTAATCCTTTCTTGACGTTCAGCAAGAGGCTGATACATTTTTTTGTCTATCAGTTCAGTTGCAAATTCAATTGCATCTTGCATTGTCTTAGGCTTAGATACCATCATACTTCCATGAATCATGTCGGGCAAGCCACCGACATACTTCTCGATCTTGTCTGACTCTTCAGGAAACATCCTATCACACATCAATGCCAGTTCCTAAAAACAAAATGTTTATTATAGCTAGCTTACCAACAACGGTACCTTAACCTTCAGATTCCACATTGTGAAACCGTAGAGGAGGGGGTGAAATAAGTTTCCTCCTTCAAATAATTTATTAAGATCAAAGATTTTATCACTCCTCACTCTCTGTCTGCCCCCACCGTCACTCTCTGCCCTCTCTGCCGGCAGTCCCATAAATATATGGGATCCCCTTAGTTACAAAACAGGATCAGGGCGCCTGTCCTATTTAAAGGGACCCTGCCTCCCAAAAGAGGTTTTCCTTCCCCGACTAGATCATTGTAAATCAAATCACAATCAATTGACGAGCAATATGAAAAGTGTCGATAAGGATTTAACAATTACAGCCCGCATATTCTAACAATATATCCACACTCATAATGTTTACTACAAAGAGCTACACAACCATGACTAACACAACATACACAACAATTCACACAATCATAAGCACAATGCAAGTGTAAAAGTAAAGCGATAAATATAAAGACATAAGTAAAGAGAAAGGTAAAAGAAAATGCAAACCGACACGATGATTTATAGTGGTTCAATCATGAAGGCTCCCTCTTCGCCCTACTCTACTCCTCGAGTATCCAACTCGAGAGTTACTTCACTAATCAACAAGCTCCTTTTTCGGCGGAGAAAACCTTATACCAATGCTTACATTATTTTCCGACACTAAGCTAGATGTCCGAGGAGAAGGTGACGTTAAGCAATAGATTGAGATTTTCGTAAGAGTGGTGCAATGAAACCTTCTTGAGTAACAACCAACCCCGTTATAATTTGTATGGCCCAACATAACGAACTCTGTGTTTTATGGCCAAAACCACAAAACCCGCGTTGCGTGACTTATTTTCCCGACACTAAGCTAGATGCCGAGTCCTAATCTTAGCTAGAACCAATCTAACCACATCACCAAAAGTATTTTAAGGCAAAAATTACTATCCAAACCCACAATCAACAACCCATCGATAATATATTACATCATTTTGGATCTACAAACTACTAAAGATTGGAAGGCATGGACTCGGTCTATATGTAACAAATATTACAAATGGACTAACTAGACTACATAACTTCGGATCATGAAAATGACTGAAGTTCTTCTCTTGCACTTGAGAAAAGGAGTGAACGATAGAAGATTTATCACATTTATACAAGATTAACCAAGTTGAATGATCAAGATTTAAGAGAGATTTAGTAAATCTAGAGAAGAGAATAGAACTGAAAGAAAATCATAGCAAAAGGGTAATGAAAATAGTTGGAACCACTCACTATTTATAGGACTGAAAAACAAGCCTGCAAGGAGATAGCGTTCCCAGATATACTTAGGTGGCCAACCAAAGGGGACCGCCGTATTTAAGGGGGCCGCCCCGACAGACGCTCCTATTTTTGTCTTTTTGTGGTGACAAACTTGTCTGGTAAAAGTGTAACATGTTTTGGGGGGAAAAGAACCAGATTTTGAATTTTGAAATAATTACCACATAAAATATTTCTTTATCATTCAAAAATAATTTTGTCTAATATAAGTTTTTGACAAAAATTATTTTGTACATTTTATAAAAATGTAAAGTTTTTAAAGACAAAAACTTTATTTTCTTTATCATCCTACAAGTTTAATGCTTGTTTGTTACATAACCCTTAATGTGATTTACGGCGGGTGTAAAACCACTGTCCCTTGATATGCATACCATGATGAACGTCTAGAGAATTTGATGCATGTTATGCATTGATGATTTGTGATTACGATAAACTTTGACCTTGCACTTGCGCAGCTTTACATTACGTATTACAAGTCACATGTTTGTCATCACCAAAAATAAAGAGAGAACGTAATAGATTAAATAAAAAAATCGTAATATTTATAATTATTTTAATTATTTGCACCAACAATCCAAATCTCTCCCTTCTTCCCTCGTTTTGATGATGACAAACTATGTAAACTAATTAACATATAGCAAAGTTTCAAAGTAACCTCTTTTACACTTCCTAACGTTATTCCTTCTCACCCCCTTTGGTCAAAGCCAAAGATATTATGTAGATAATGGTTGGAGCATATACGTTGGAGGTTTGAGAAAAAGACATGATAAGAGGGTACGTGCTCCGGGAGGAATGAGAAGAGGGTAGGTGCTTCGATTATATAGGTTTGAGGTATGCGGAGAAGATATGAGAAATAAAAGTAAAGGTGATTGAGTATTTCTTAGATAGTTTATAAATGGTCATAAGAGATGAGATGTAGGCAAGAGAAGAAGGTAGGTACTTTGAGTGTATAGATTGAAGGAATGAGGAAAAGGTAGGGTGGTCCAAGTAATTTTGTTAGAGGAAATGGAGAAGACAACATTAGAAATAAACGGTTAGGTGATTTTTGTGTTTCCTTGGATTATTTTAAAAGGATGTCATATAGATGAGAAATTAATGGCATGAAAAGAAAGTAGGTATACTATCACAATAATAAGTTTGAAGTATAAGAGGATGACCATAAGGTTTAGAGGTGATTTTGAGTGGAGAGGTAAGTATTTTAGAGTATGAATAAACCCTTCATCATATTTGAGCAATCCCCAATCCTAATCTTTTCTTTAAAGGTGAGCTTGTACATCCTAGGAAGTCTTCCATCATCAGGTTAAAAACTTAAAATAATCCATGCTATTAAACCACACATAGCGCCTAGCTCCCTCCCCATTTTTTCCCCAATTGCTTATTGCATCCCAGATATTACATTCCTATGTATATTGACTCTAACGATCTTAGATCAAAAAATACCATCGATCTCCAAGAAGTTTTGGATCAAATTAAAATAAGGCAAAATGCTTTCAAGATGCCCCCCTACGGGTATGCTCCCCCTTTGTTTTTTTGGGGGCAACAAGGAATCAAGATATTGTTTGTGCTATTATAAACAAAACAAAGTTAGTAAACAAGTACACATATACATTATTTGAAAGCAAAACAATAGCGAACAAGAACATGGACTTCTAGGACTTATTATTCTAAAGTATGACACTTTTTGAAAGAAAGTTAGAAGCTAGACACAATAGCAATCATTATTTTAAAAAAAAAAACTAAAATGTTATAATTAAAAGAAAGAACTCAAGATATTATGAGATATATATATATATATAAATACTTCTAATCTAAATAAATAAAAATAAGATGAGGATGGAGACGATGTGCTCTTGGATGTGAATGAAAATGATTCCATAGAGCCGAAAAGTGGGAAATGATGAGTGATACTAAAGAAGGAACGTGTTGAATCGAGATTTTGATTAAGAAAAGAATGATATAATCATTGCACTAACAATTTATGTGCATATGATCCTAATCGAGACAAAAGTAAATGATAGTAATTTCAAAAAGGTTTGTTTGGATGTTTGTTGGTTTGACAATGTGAGGGGAACAAAGGCGGGAATGTGAAATAAAAGGTAGTTCTTTCATGGTGGAAGAATGATGAGAGAGACTTCAAAACCCAAACAATGATGGTGACTTCAATAACACTTGAAATTGAATATCTTCTTTAATATAAATTTGTCTTTTTTAATGTATTCTTCTTCTTTTCTTGTTTCACCTTTCTTTCTATTCTATAAAGTGGCACGTTATAGGGAGAATAGAAGAGGAAACGAAGGAGTGACATTTTGCATTTCGCAAATTACAACTTAAAATTTTTGATGAAATAATAAATTTAGGATAGATATAGGAAGGGAATTTTAATAGTACAAAGACAATAAAAAAAAAAAAAGAGAAGAAAAAAAAACGTTAGAGGAGACAATACTTTATTAGAATATGAAAAAGAAGAAGTTTAGAAGTGAGAAGAAACGTCCAAAAGTAAAAGGACTATTAGAAATGAGAACGACTATCCCCAAAGAAGTGAGAAGAATTAATAAGAAAGAGAGTAACCGTTTAGAATGAAAAAGAACCATACCTAGGTGAGAAAAGAGGTTTACACGAGAAGTGAGGAGGACTCAAGATTGTGAGGAGAAAATTTGTGAGATATGGATGATTGAAGGATGTATTGAGGAATGGAGACGCATTTCATTATGAAATTCACTTGACTATTAACAACATAAGAAATGATGCTTGTGAGTGTTAGGATGTGAGGATGAACCATTGATCTATAGAGAGATATTGGGCATAGGTTTGGGTGTAGGAAAGACGTCAGCTCTTAGTAGCAGAAAAGAGAGAGGGTGAGTTCGTTTAATGATTTGAAAAGAAATGACAGATATCTCAAACCTGCTGTCGGCGGTCCCAGATATATATGGGGGCCGCCAGAATAGATCTGGGGGCCGCCGGACCGCCAACAGGAGAGGAGTTTAGGGCTTGACAAATTTTGTGAAAGGAGTGAAATTTTTCATTTGTATATTTTTATCGCTAATCTAAAAAAACTCAAAGTACTTTGGATGAATAGGTTAAGTTGGCCACGACGCATGGAATATAGAAATAGACTAAATCGAGACTATAGAAAAATAAGAGAAAGATTTACGAAATGTGTTCCATCATTCCTAGACCTATAAAAAGACAATTTAACGATTCGCGGTTGACGGGTAAAGAAAGAATGTCGACGATGTTATCTTCAGACTCAACCTATTCGAATGGAGTTGTTTCCATTTGAACATTGTCCCGAAGGAAATGGTGACGTATCTTTGGTGTGTTTCATATGCGAAAATAAAATAATATAATAATAATCAATAATAATAATGAATAATAATAAAGAAGAAAACAAACAAAGAAGAAGGCGACGACTTTGACAAATCAAGACGATGAGTGGTCTTCTTAAGAGGTGGTCTTCACAATATTGTGAATGTTCATGAAAACATTCTTCATGACGAGTTAGACGGGTCTCTTAAAGGTGATAGCGGAAATAGTAGAGGAAAGAGATTAGCCATCTATATGGTTGTAGAGGCGAGGTTGAGTGAGAAGGAAGATGTGTGATCGAAAGATAAAGAGTGTTTTCGTTAAAGAGAAAGAATGTTTTCGTCGAAGAGAAAGATGTTTTCGTCGAAGAGAAGAGGAGTTGTCGTCGAAAAGAAAAGGAGAGCGTTTTAACTAATGTTGTTAAAAGGCTTGAATAGGGATTTTCGGATATGACCTTTAACGTTTGCGATTGCAAGTTAAAGATACTTGAATATTTCAGATGAAATATTCAAGTTGTCAAACCTACTTGGAGGAGCGTTAGATTTGTATCTAACCTTTTCTTGACGAAAGAGTGGATGATTCAAAAGAAAGGGAGATAATGATTAAGGGAAGGTGTGAATGAAGACTCAAGGAGATTTAAGACCATTCTACGATTCTTTTGGCTTTTTAGATTTGTAACGCGGACCCGAAGAAAAATATTATAGTGTGAGAAAATATATAAATATATATAGATGCATAAGATATATAGATATAATCATGCAAGTTTATCTAAGCATGCATCAACACAATAATCAACAAGATTAATGTGTAAGACTATATGACATTTAAATATTAATTGTCATACATTAAACTAACATAGTGTAGGTGCACAATTAACACGTAAGTCATGTAAAATGACGCATACAAAACGTGATAATTTTAAATGCAATCATCATGTAAAACATGTTAGCATTTAGCACTTAGGAGCATGTGTTATTTAGATAAACTAAGGAATATTTTATCTAAATTGCTAGAAAAAGGAAAACGCTTTTACAACAGACATGCATTCAATAGTTAAGAAGATAAACATTAAGCATTAAGATAAACATGAAAGCATATAATTGCATTACATGAGAGCACATTATCATCATGAAACATCAAAGCACATATGTGAGATGCAAGTAGTCTAGATTGACTAAGAAGAAACCTAATATCTACTTGCTTAGTGTGCACTCCTAATGAGATACAAAGTTTATCGATGTAGACTATCATTAGGCATATTTAGGAGGAGTCATTCAGTCAAATTAGAGAATGAATATGAGACTATCACTAGTGGTGCTCAATTCAGGCCAAACACGACCATTTTTACGGGTTATACCACGAACCCAACTTCACTCTTGGAAGCAATTCAACCGTTAGGTCAAATTGAATTTCTAGTGCAATAGATTCTCCAGTAGTCATTCTCATGTTAGACAAAATAGAATTCCTATATTTGCCTAATGAAGTGTAGCAAAGATAAAATTTGTATTGTCTTTTCATACAAGGCCTACTATGACTTAACTAACGTACTTTAATTTCGGTTTGCATAATCCTAATCAAGATGCGTGGAATTCTAAGGTTGAATGAGAGAGCAAGCAAGTTGTTGTGGCTATAAGAAATAATGAGTCATCTAGGACCTAGGAGTATGCTTAAAAGAGACAATGTGTAATGCTATATATTGAGAGTGTTCAGAGAATGCACATTTGCATGTCTTTTATGAAAGAAATCCAATTAAGGTTATTTACCTCAATAGATCTTGTGTTTGTCTCTTTGTAGAAATAATGATTATTAACTAAATTTTAGTTACATCTATGTTAGACTTTTAAGCAAGAGATTGGCAAGAGGAAGATGTTTAAATCTAATGCCATAGGGGGGATCTACCTAAACCGAAAATGAATTTAGGACGAAGGATCCATCGATCCGTGGAGGTGCCAAATTTAGGCAAGGATTATTTTTCCATTATTTGGGAGATGGTGTTGATATTAGGTTATTAAGAGAAACTTATATAAGTTATAAGGGTTCTCGGTTTGAGTTTTCAAAAATGACGTCCAAGTCTTGCTTATCAAATTGGAGTACTTATGAGCTTCCTGATGGAAATTCATAAGTCGTCAATCCTACTTAGAGTGTATTAAGTTTAGCATATATAATCTGACCATAGCTAATAACACAATATTTGAACATTTTAGACTCAATAAAACATCTTCATTGCAAGTGTGAGTTGCAATTTGATGACTAATCTTGTTATCTTGCAATCGACTTCTTGATTTCATGTAATAACCGAGGATAGTTAAACATGTACACTCAGAAAAATATCTATGGTCATTTGATTGATATTTCTGTGATCTAGATAAATCCTAATCTCGATTTCATGTTCATATTCCAATTTTGTAATTAGATTGAATGATGAGATTGATTATCGTTTGAATAATAATCATCTTCATATTCAAAATCCTCTTACGATCACTTATTGAAAGAAAGCACGATAATGGTTTGTGGAATATGTTCAATTCTTCCTAATCCTAACCTTGGATGGTTAAAGGGTTCTCATTTGGTGAGGAAGAAATATTATGCTTATTTGGTAAAGTAAGAGAGAGTTTTGATAAGAAGATAGTTTGAGTTTTGAGTTGTGCTTTTGAATTATTTGAGCAAAGTTACATATGTTGTGCATTTGCTCATGTTTGGCTTTTTGAAAACAACGACTTTACCAATTGCATTGCAAGGTAAATTACTTGAGTATTTTGGATGAAATATTCAAGTCGTCAATCCTACTTCATTGTGTATTTTATGCATATATTTGCCAAATATTTGGAACACAACTATTGGACAAATAGACTCAATATGACATCATCTACACAAGTGTGAGTTATGATCTGATGCATATTCTTATCATCTTGGAAAGGGATGTCGTTATTTTCATATCAATCGAGTGTGATTGAGTATGTAGGTTTAAGATAATATCTCTTGTTATATTTTGATATAATCTTAAAGCTAGACAAATAAGAATCCGATTTCTTGTCCATACTCGAAAACTTGTCAATTAGATTCGACAATAATATCAATCATAATTTGAATAATGAATCGATATATATTCGAAATCTTTCTTGACCCTCACGAACACTCTTTTTAAAAGAAAACAAATAAAGATTTTCATAGTGTGTTCCATTAATTCTAAGACTAGTTGTGAGGTGAGGTTATGAATAATGACAAGTTAATTTCTTACTTCAAGATTGTCATATATTTTGCTTGTGCAAAAAACTATTTGTAGATATGTATAGTATGCATAGTTTTTGACATTTTATGAGTATATTAATGATTTTCTTAACCATTTTTATACAACACACATCTTTTGTAAAATACTATACGTTTATAAAAAGAATATAATTATGTGTGTATGTTAGAACAAATGCAAGCACAAGCAAAGTTAAAAAAATATATTTTCATTTACTTAATTACCAATGTATTAATACAATCTTTTATTTTGTTTAACCAACCCGATGTCAAACAATGCAAGATGATGAAAATATTTATACATTTTGTTGGAAGAGAGATAATATGTTGGAAATATTTTAATGATGGGTTTTAAAATATGATCTTAGGATATTATGTTTTCACACACTTGACAAACTATTTAACTCTCATTTATAAATGGGTTACTACACTCAAAATGATCTACAAGATGTTTATGTAACACTTGTAAATATAGTAATCTATGCCTATATGCAGTGCACAAACAATTTTGCAACTTAACGCAAGAGATCTAACGTAATTCCTATTAGGCACAATCTAAAAAACTATTAACAAATAAATAGTGTACATGGCATATGTGTTTAGATAAATAAGTAGCTCAATTACAAGTAGCAATGCTCATTTAATAATATCTATTAACAAAAATATGATACAAGTAAATACACATAATCATTTAGCATGCACATAAAGATATTCGTTGTCGTTTTGTGTATTAAATACAATGATGTATACCTAGCTTGATTTTTTCGTAAATAAAATAATTTCCTCCCCATTTTAAAAATTAATCAAGATCAATGTCTTGGAAATATAAATGTACCATTTTTCAAAGATACATTGACTAGAAATGCTTGGCTTGAAAAAAAATAAACTATAAGTTTTATGTCAAAACGAAACATAAAGTTTTGACCACTATGTAGTATTTTGCATTTCTGACTTATTTAATTTAAGAATGAAATCTTGGAAGTTCCTTTAAAAGAAAGTAGACTCAATTATCTTCGAAATGGCGGGTGGCACGACTTCTACGGACTTACGGTTGATTTTATATGATTTTTCGAAGTTTGCCAAAAACTGACGAAACAGACAGGCGGCCCCCATAAAGGTGACGGCCCCCAGATATATTTGGGGGCCGCCCGAACATTTATGGGACCGCCATCAGTGACCCCAAAACACGTTTTTTGTTCAAAATCATTTTGTAACTTAACTGTAGAACATAGGACTTTAAAAAGTTGTTCCAGCACATAAATTTCGTGTTTTAGACATCATTTCTACTCTTACGACTTAGACAAACATAAGTTGACACTTCCAAGTTCTTTTGAGAAAATTTTCCTTCAAGCTAGTATACGAAGTATATTTAATAACAAAACTAGTACGAATCAAACAACAAAACACTTTTCATATTTAATCCCCCTTCATGGGTAATTTGATACATGGATCGTACTCTATTTTAAAAACCATTTGTTTTGAAAACTAGAGCGACAGCTCTGATACCTAATTATGGAAAATGTAGAGTGGGTGAATACGTTTCCATTAAAAAAAACTTTAAGATCAAAGATTACATCACTCTTCTACCAGCGGTACCCATATATTATATATGGGGCCGCAAGTATATAAAGGGGCCGCTGAATTATGGGACCGCATCCTGACAGGAGGTTTTTGGACTAGATCTTTTGTATCAAATTAACAAATCAAGTTTAACACCAATATGAGAAGTGTCGATCAAGGTTTACAATAGCTAATGATATTTACAATATAACCACACTCACAATATTTAGCACAAAGAGCTACACAACTTTAACTAACAGGATATACATAACCATTCACACAATCATGAGTACAATGCAAGTATAAAAGTAAAGCGATAAATGTAAATAAATAAGTAAAGCGAAGGGTAAAAGAAAATGCAAACCGACACGATGATTTATAGTGGTTCGGTCACGAAGCTCCTCTTCACCCTACTCCACTCCTCGAGTATCCAACTCGAGAGTTACTTCACTAATCAACAAGCTCCCTTTCGGCAGAGAAAACCTTATACCAATGCTTACATTATTTTCCGACACTAAGCTAGATGTCGAGTTCTTCTTCGGTTCAACAAAAACCTTATGTTGTTATAGCCAAAACCAAACAAACCTTGTGTTTTATGGGCCTAAACAATTAAAACCGATCGCATTTACATTATTTTCTGACACTAAGCTAAATGTCGAGTCCAATCTTAGCTAGATACAATCTTACACTTCACCATTTTATTTAAGGCCAATACTAACCAACCCACATAACCCATCCAATGTTACATCATTTTAGATATACACCCACTACTCAAAAGATTGGAAGACATGACTCGAATCTACATGTAACAAATGTACTAACTGACTAACTAGACTACATAACTTCTGATCTTGAAGATGGCCGAAGTTCTTCTCTTGCACTTGAGGAAAGGAGGAAAGGATAGAAGATTTGATCATATTTAAATAAGATTAACCAAGTTCAATGATCAAATATTTAGAAAGATTTAGTGAGATCTAAAAAGAGAAAGAACTAAAAGAAAATCATGCAAATGGGTTATAAAAATAGTTGGAGGTGACCCACTATTTATAGGAGCTGAAAAACAGCCTGTCGGGAAACGGCGGTCCCAGATATATTAGGGGTCCACCAGATATTTATGGGGGCCGCCGGCTTGTTTAAGGGACCCCCCGACAGACGCTCCTATTTTTGTCTTATTGTGGTGACAAACTTGTCTGGTGAAAGTGACACTTGTTTTGATGTAGATACCTTATGTGATTTACGTCGGGTGCAAACAAATGTCGATGTTGATGTAGACTTGAGACGTCGAGAGATGTATAGATATAGACTTGAGACGTCGTAAGATGTAGATGCATGTATGCATTGATGATTTATGATTACGAGTAACTAGCGCACTTTACGTTACGTATTACAAGTCACATGTTTGTCATTACCAAAACATAAAGAGATCGTATAGATTAAATATCGTAATATTTGCACTAACAGGTTCTAAACCAACCAAGACGTAGATGTCAACGGAGAGCAAGCTAACCAAGGACGACAAAGCCAAATCCGTAGATAACACTAAATATCGAGGTATCATTGGTAGTTTACTTTCTTTAATTACAAGTAGGCCTGATATTATGTTTATAGTTTGCTTATGTGCCCATTTTCAAGAAAATCCTAAAACAACCCACTTAGAAGTCGTTAAGCGTATTTTTAGATATATTAGAGGTAAGACCCACTTAGGACTATGTTATACGAAAGGAACCGGTATAGAAACTATAGTATACGCCAACTCCGATAACGCGGGTGACTACGTCAACTAAAAAAGCACTTGTGGCGTTTGTACGTTCATGGGATGTTGTTTGACATCTTAGTTCTCTAAGAAAACAAATGGGCCATTGATGTATCTCCATCACCTAAGCCAAATACGTGTTCGCCGGGAAGGCATCGTCATAGCATATTGATGAAACAAGATATCATTTGACTATGACTTACGACTCAACGACGTTCTGATAATGTGCGGCAATAAAGGCGCCATCGATTTAAGTAAAAACCTTGTCTAACATTTTTGTATCAAACACATAGAAATAAGTCACCACTTTCCCCGCGACAAGGTACCAGAAGGGCAACATTTCTATCTGAAAGTTGAACGAAGTTAATTAGACGACTATCTTAACTAAACACATTTAAAACGTGAAACAATTTTGATTATATAAGATTAGGAATAGTAATGATGAAAACAAACCCCAAAAAATGAATTACCTTCCCTCCCATAACTAATCTTTAACAAAATTTGAATTGACAAATGATCTTTATTAAAAGATGTTTATTCTACTATTCTTTCCAATTTAAAATTCAAAAATTGAAATAAAGATCGAGATTAGGAATTTAAATAGATTAACGGAAAATATCACAAAATGACCATAGGATATTTTCCTAAAGTCTATCTTGTATAACTAATTTGGTTTTTACTGTAAGTACATAATCGATCACAAAAACGAAAGAATAATCATCGAATTACAACTCACACTTGTTTTGACGATGTTTTATTACGTCTAAATGTTCAAATGTTTATGTTATTAGCAATGGTCAAGAATTTATATGCTAAAAATTTACACACTCCAAGTAGAATCGACTACTTAGAATTTCCATCGGGAACTTTACAAATAATCCAACGCAACAAAACTTGGACTTCGACTCTGAAAATTTAAATCGAGAATCCTTATAACATATATAAGCATCTCTCATTGCCAAAAAGTTAACAGGTTCGACCAAACAACGAGATAATGTTCTGCTTATTTTTCGCATGCCCACGGATCGACGGATCCACGTCCCAGGATCCAGCTTTCATTTAGGTAGAAACGTGTCTTAGTCAGACTGAGCGGGTAAAATACCCCATTTTGAAAAATAGGGACCACTTATTATATATCCAAAAACAACACACGAACAAACACCCCAAAACCCTCTCTAAAAATAACACCAAATCATAAAATCAAAGAGTAAATCTCAAAGATTAACAAACACATTCGATATACACAACAATTGATTAGTGGATTTCATCCTAACTCCCTCTTTAATCTGAGTCTAGGGTTCTAATTTTGCAACAAAACTAAATTTGGGGATTTTAATTATTTACTATTTTTTTGTTTGATTTCTTATGATAAGATGGGATATTGTAATGTTATAATATTTTGATTCCATTTAAGATGTTAGGGATTGTGTGGTTAGAATTCAAACAATCATATAAAATATTTTCGCAGTGGTATGTGCTTAAATACACATACCTTTTTCCATTAAAAACGGACTTAAATGACCAAAAACAGACAGAAACTGCCAAAGATATGTTTGTTTTACACTTGTGTTGTGCAGGAAAAGGATATCACACAAAAAGACGAAAAACAAAGCCAAAACGACAAAACGGAGCTCGGAATGGATAGCTGTGAAGGACCAAAGCCAAAGCAAAGCCAAAGCAGAAAAGTCAAGTCAAAGTCACTCAACAAATTAACAGTCAAACCGGAGCCGTAATTGAAGAATACTACTGGTCTGCAATCTCAAACCCATCTGAGGGCCGGGATAAGCCCAATAGTATATTAATTGAAGACTGTGAAGCCAAATGGGCTCAATTCAATGACCAACAGACCATTTGTGTGCATTGACAGGACTATAGATAGTGAGAAGACGCAAGGCACGAACACCATACGCCTTGAACCAAGCCCCCAAATCTCAAGCAACATTGTAACAAGCCAGAAACCCCACCTAAAACCTTATTGGGCCTGACACCTCAAATTGGGCCCAATGCAAGCCAAAAAGCCCAATTCAAAACCAAGCCCAATACTGGCCCAAAACAATTTTTTTTATTAAAACCTTAGGGACTTAAATTGTCAATTCTGAAAATTGTTTTATAAAAGAAAAGTGTTTTAAATTAAATGAAGGACTAAAATTGCAATTTTACAAAAGTATTTTCCTTGTAAAACACCTAGCGGCTGAAACTGCCAAATACACACCATTCTTTTTTAGTTCTTGTTTTAAAACACAAGGGGTAGTTTTGCCATTGTTTAAACTCGTTTTATAACTAAAAAGAAAAGAAACACGAATTGGCAAGTGAGTGAGACTCGAGGGTCTCTTTTTGGGCAAATGAAAGTTTTAAAAACCTGCCAGCCAATAACGGCTCTCTTCCCCAACCACTCTCAAACCCCTCAAACTCACGAGATACCACCCAATCTTTTACCCAACCCCTCCTAAATCCAGTCCTAACCTTAAACCCACTCCCACTAACCTTTTAAACTGCCACCTTGGCAATCCCCCTCAACCCAAGAAAAATCCATGGCCGAAAATGAGTATAAACAAACACAAGTGTGATCCTAGGGCTGGGAAATGTTAGCTGAGCTTCAAGACACACAACAAACACACCCAAGTGAAGATAGAAGACTGAGAGACTTCTATAAATTGAAGAAAGCACATCCGAAGAAAGAACCTTTTTTTTAGCTAGCTTTCTTTTATTTAACTTTTAATTTAAAATTGTAATTTAAGTTTTCAGAATGTTTACTTTGTAATATTGTTAAGTTTTCTTTAATGAAATTTCCAAGATTTATGAAAAATTTCTTTGCTTTGTTACTGTTGAAATTACAAGGTTAAAGGATATATGTTTAAATCTGTTTAACTTGTCTTATTTGGCTCTTAACTTAGCTCATTAATCATGGAATTACCTAATTAGTTCAGGTTTGAGTCAAATACATTTTGTTAAAAAGATTTTTAAAAATAAGGGGGTGTTTGGGTTAAGGGCTAAAACGGGTGAAAATGGTAATGACATGGGTTGTGGTCATTAAGTCAACTTTATCTTAGGTGTTTGAGCTTAATTAAGTCTGTTTTACTAAAGTTTTTTAGTTAAAATCTATTTTCCAAAGTTTTTACAAGCATTGTTGAAACTGTTAGTTTTTGAAAGGAGATTACAATGGCTTATTTGGTTAAGCCATTGTGATCCTGAGTAAGGGTTCAAATTGTTGTCATTTGAGTGTTTAAATTAGTTGCCAAAGGTTCCTTGAGTCGTTTGACCTTGTAAGTCAAAACTGCCAATGCATGAATGTCATTTTTTTAAATAAAAAGCCTACTTTTCCATCTCTGAAATCAGCAGCTATTTATTGTTTTTAAAAGCTAATTTTTTGAGCATAAGCTCATTTCCCATCTCTCTAAATCTGTTTGAGGTTGTTTTCAAAAATTAAGCCATTTTGAGCTTATTTGGCTTAAGCCAAAAAGCCCCTCATGCCTGTTGCTATTTGCCCTGGTGCTGAGCACCAAGTAGCAGCCCCAATTTCTAGCTTATGGTACAATTAAGCATTAGTTTTTTTTTGCTTTTTAGAATAGTTTGTAGGTTATATTCTTAGGACTAATAGCTTGTTCCCCTTAAGTAGCTTATTAGGACAGTAAAATTGTAGCTTAAAAGTCCCTCTTTAACTGTTTTTCTCTTAAAAATCAGTTTAGCTTATTTTCTCTTGCAGCTTATTTTAGGGCTTAATTTTGTCTAGTTATAGCTTTATATGATCATTTGGCTTATTTTAATTGATTACTATAGTTTTAGCTTATTGTGTTTAAAATAGCTCAATAGAAAAAGCCCAAAAAGAGCTAAAAAGCTTTTTAAGCATTCTGCCCAAAACAAGCTTATTTTCTAGCTTATTTAGTAGACAAAAGTCAAAAGTGCTTTTATTAATGTTGTAAGGAATAAGCTGTTCTATAATTTTGTAGTTTTAAGTTTGAGCTGATTCTCACTTTTTAATAAGCCAAAAATAAGCCAAGTCGTAGGGTCTGTTTTGTACTTTCTATATAGTTTAGGGTTGTCTGTTTTAACTAGAGTGTAAATTCACTATATTTTGCCCGCCTACCTTTCACTTTGCTTTTGTACACTTCTTACCCTGGACTTTTCGAAAAATAAAAAAAGGGGGAAAGACAAGAGGCCCGGGTGAGCAAGACTCGAACCCGGGACCTCTCGATACAAGCCCCCTTTTACCAACATACTTACCACTGCGCCCTTGGGTCTTTTTCGTTAGAGACCCAAGGCACATGGTATTTATGTACCTTTTAAGCTTATAAGCTTATAAGCTGTTCGGCTTATTTTGAGGGCTTATTTGTCGAGCTTATTTTGGTTTCTTATTTTTCTTAGGACTATTTCAGTGCCTAGTATTTTTTGTAAATTTTTCAGAATTTTTAGTAATTGTTTAGTATTTTTTATAATTTAATTTAGTTAAAAGTTTATTTAATTCATAATAAATACAAAAATTATCAAAAAAATATTTTGCTTTTTTAGAAAATTTTCTTTTTTAGAAAAATTTTATATTTTCTTCTAGTTAGAATATTTTTTGATTTATTAAATTTAAATTAATTTTAGACTTTATTTTTTAATTTTTATTTTAGCTTGTAATTTTAATTCCCGATAATTTGTAAATGCATGTTTAATTTAGTTTTTTTTATTTAATTAATTTAGTTAATTAATTTTAGCCTAATTATGTTTCCCGTAGATTTCTTAGGGTTTCCATTGCCAATATTTATGCCCCCCGTAGTTTAGGATTTATCCGTATAACTATTTTTGTTCCCCGTAGTATATTTAAGATTCCCATTTTCCACTGCTTGTTTCCCGTAGAATAATTTTAGTTTTCTTTAATTAATTTTAGTCTATCTAGTTAAAAATCAAAATCATTTGTTTCTCAATTCAAATCATCAATTCATTCGTATCGATTTACCATTCCAGCCTCGTTGGGGATTTACGACCCGGGAAAGCTCTATACTACTTCTCGGTATCATTGACTCTGCTTATAGACCATTCTTACTATATATTTGATATTTTATTATATTATATGTATTTTAAGGTATAGTCTGAGCGGATCAATTTTTGGCGCCGTTGCCGGGGAGGCTGTGCAACCGTTTGTCTTTACGTTTGACCATCTGAAATTGTGAATATTTTCTTTTATTATAAAAAAATATAAAAAAGTACAAAAATATTTTTCATTTCTTTTTAGTATAATTATCATTTAAAAAGCCAAAAAAAAAAAAATCAAAAATATAAAAACATTGTCCATAAAAAAGAAAATAAAATTCACAACTTGGTAAAACACCAAAATATAATATTCTCAACTGAGGTATTATCATAATAAGTTCCGGTGAACTTGTTGGTTCCCAA
>BQNB010021820.1:0-19910 GCA_026074375.1 Tanacetum coccineum | reverse complement strand
AAAGAGTACAAAGCTGGAATTAGAAAGACAATAATTTAAAGATAAGTAAACAGAAAAATAAAGACATTTTAAAATAAAATTAACTAAAAAGTAATCTACTCCTTTGACAAAGAAAATAAGCCTATTTATATCCGAATGACTTCTTTGCTTCGTGCTAGTTGTGTTTTCTGTTTAAGGATAGTCAAGAATTAATCCAAGCCGTCCATCTTGAGTGGTGTCCAAGCCTTTGATCCAAGCCATTGATTGTTTGTCGTTTTTGGTTGGCCAATGGTATACTTGGGGATTGTCAGCGTGGCAATCACCCATGTGGGGTGTGGGATGAGAGAAAATAACATTTTTGGAGGGTAGTAACAGGGGTGAGTGTTTTTGGGAAGATGATGAATAGTGACAAAAAGTAGTGGCGGGAAAATAGGTTACTCTGTTCTAACTTGTTGCAGGGTGAAAGTTTGGTGAATTGGCAAGAAAAACCCTTCATGTTATATGTTACATTGCAGGTTAAGTCCTTGTGGTGTTTAAGCAATTTTTGGGTTTGGCAATTTTAGTCCTCAAGGGTGTAGTGTGTTATTGCAGTTATAGTTCTTAAAGGACTTAACTGAGTTAAGGGTTAAAAGGTAGGGCCTAACTCCCGTTAAGGGTTAAAAGGTAGGGCCTAACTCCCGTTAAGGTGTGGTTTGGGCCTGGTTTATGCAGTTTGGACCATGGTGGGTTATAAGGGTTGGGCTTTTGTTTTAATTAAGTTTAATAGGTAAGTGGGCTGGCATGGGCCCACTAGGTGGGTACGGGTGGGCTCATTTTTGGCAATTAGGTTTTTGGGTTCGGTTTTCGATACTCTTTCCAATGCCACTTCTCGGGGTTGACTTTGACTTTTCTTCACGCTTTTTCTGTTTTCGTGCTTGGTTTTGTCGTTTGTGGCTTTATTTTTGTCTTTTTCTTGGATATCCGTTTCCTGCACAATACAAATGCAAAACATACAAATACAACGTATTTTTGGTACCTTTTTGGTCAATTAAGTCCGTTTTTAATGGAAAATGGTATGTGTAATTAAGCACATACCAAAATCCCCCATACTAAGATATTGTGTGTCCTCACGCAATGTTATACGTAAACACTTAAGAAAACTAAGAATCTCAATCCCCCTCGACTAATAACCTCGAAAAGTAGTTAAGTGTTCATCGAGGAAATTAAAGAATCAATAGCTTCGAAAAGCCTCGTTTTTACCATTCTTAAAGATATACACTTTTTCCTACTAATTTTTGTATTTTTCCTATTCCTAAAATTATTTTTTTTTAGCAACTAACTAACATATTTGACTTTTATTATTTTCATAACCGTTAGGGATTATAGAACAAGATGCATTTCGATCCGAGAATGCCCCAAAAAGGATAAATTCATCGTCCTCGACTTTTCACTCGCTCCAAACCAAGCTTAAAACGAAATCACCGTTATATATCAGTTTAAGATGTAACCACTACTCATATTTGCAACTTGTAACTTTTTTACTACGACAATTTATTATATATTAGGTGAATGTGTATTTTGAATTTCAACCATGAAATCAACATTTTGACAAAATTCTAATTTTCAGTTCACCCGAGAATAATGAGTTTGAAGCGAAGATCATCCATGTAGCGACTTTTCGTTGTGCCATTTTGAATTTCAACCATGGATCAACGTTTTGCAAAATTCTATGCTTCACGTTCCACCCGAGAATAATGAGTTTGAAGGCGAGATCATCCCATGTAGCGACTTTCGTCTCGGCACATCCCAACCTTGCGGCTAAGTGACCAGGCTTTTGACACCCCACAGAGACTAGTATCGGGACTCACGGACCTTTGGTTTCAAAAACTCTTAGGTTTCCCGTTTACACATAGCTTATTTAGAAAAAGCACAACTTAAAATGAAATAGTCTAAGTTCAAAAGCATATTTAAATTTAACAAAAAGAGATTTTCCTTACATTTATTAATTCACACTTAACATTAAACATAACCATGATGCAATTGTAACCCTCGACCTTTTAGAAGGCTGCAACATCGGTTGTGAGCCGGCAAGATGCAGCAAACTTTTATCAGCCCACAGTTTATAATTATTACTCATCATTCTTTTTTTCCATTTTTCATCATATTTTTCATTTTTTTTTCATTTTACTTTATTTACGATATATAGAGAAGACTTCTTTTTGGAAAATTTAAGTATAAATTTGAACTAAGACTAAAATTATTGCTATCAACTACATAAAAATTGTTGATTTAAGTTTAATTTCCAAAAATAGCACGTATTATTAGTCCGGTTAGGAGCTTATGGGAGAAAAGCCACAAATTACATGAGCTCTTAGGATTTCCAAATAATCCTTGTTTAGCATCTAACTCATACTTAACTCTATCATTTTTTGTTCTTCGCGAATTTCTGCGAACGCTTAGTCTAAAAGTTAAGGAACAAGCTAGAGCTCAACACGCTCGATCGAGTCAAAATTTATTCTTATTCTACCCAGCAGGAAAGTCAAAATTGTGACAAAACACTTATTTTATTTTTGAAAATTTTTAATTTTTTTCATTTTTTTGGTATTTTTTCAAAATTTTTGGTGGTAAAAACGGGATTACGCGAAAACAACGACTGCAGGTACAATCAAATCGATAGATCCCCCCATACTAGAACTAAACATTGTCCTCAATGTTTTAAGAAGGGTCTCTACGTAAATCCAAGGCCGTTTATTAATTATGCCAAAAGAAAAAACGTTAGTCGATAAGATTAGGATATTGGATTCCCAAATGAAGCTGAGGATTTGAAGCTCGAGTGAACGAAGGACAAAACCATGAGCACGAGAGGCTTCAAAATCCGGGCAATCCTGGACAATAAACCACAAAACACAAAACACGGAAAATGGAAGAAGCGGGCCTCAACACATCACAAAACACTTATTAAAAATAAGAAAGAAGATAGAATAGATAAGCATGGGTTGCCACCCACGAAGCGCTTGTTTTAGGTCACTAAGCTTGACCCGATCCCCCCATACTTGAGCTTGTCAAGGGGGATAGAAATGGGGATGACGAACACCCAAATTAGGAGTGTTGTCTCCATGAATCAACATCGGGCTTTTATGATGAGAAAGCTTGGAAGCTTTAAAGCCCCGATGTGATGAAGAAGGAGGAGATTTCTCCTCTGAAGCAAGAATACCAGTATTGACAACTTTGTTCTCATTTTCGGATGAAAATGGAAGCAAAGTGTCAATCACTGGTAAAGGAGGATCACGGATGAATGAGAAATTCATCCTTTGATATAAAAAAGTGTTCATGGATTGACTCCAATGATATCCCCTCCGATTCGAAAATCTGTTTCTAGTACGGAAGAAAATAAACTACAGGTTCGTATCACGAGGGAATCACTAGAAAGAATGAAATTCAGATCTAGGTGAAGGGTAGGTGGGGGGGCCAAAACATTAGGCACATGAACTCTTGGTTCTCTTGTCGGATTATCAAAAATATCCTCCACCACATCCATCGTGAAATTGCCCTGATCGGGCTCATTCTTAAAGTAGAAACAATCATACTCCGGTGGAGATATGATGTGAGCGAGTTCACCGGCGAACTCCTCATGATAACAGTCACTCCTATCGGCAGGAGGACACGGATTGATCGAAAGATCAAAGATGAACGAATCATATTGAGAAAAATCAGCATGAGTAGTGGTACTGCCACTACTCTTTTCTTCAACATGATTGTCATCTAGATAGAAAGCCTCATAATCTGGAAGAGATAAATCTGAATAAGAAGTGGGACTGCCACTACTAATCTCTTCCAGATTAAAGCAAAACATTTCAGTTTCGGGTAAAGAATTATCAACGGTGTTAGTCTCCTCCAAGAAAAAGTTAGGAGATGTGGAGGAAGACTTGGTCATAAAATTGGAAGGTGGAGTGGGATTATCTTTTAATGCTTCGATCTTAGCAATAAGAAGATTGACATTCAACAATTTTTCACGAAGAATATCGCCTTTAATTGTTTGAAGAATGCCAGTATCAATCCCTCCAACTTTCGAGATAACAATCCCTGCCACCTCTAAGCTGACGAGCTTAGAATCAGGAGGTGATGTCCCAACATAATCGATGTTGTCAATAGAGAAAGAATCTTCATCAATCGAAGTAAAATCATCGTTAGACTCAGAGAAATCCTCAAATTGATCTTTTGAAATGTCAAGAGGCGGAGAGTTATCATGAAAAGGCACATCACACATCTTGTCGGGAATACCCTCGGACTCACTTGGGATTGGGACAAGGATCTCAACACTAGACTTTATTACTTTGTCTGATTCTGTTGCTGGAACAGTGTCGAGATGCTCGTCCGCCATACTAAGAGAGTTATCGGGTTCCTTGGTTGATAAAACGGGTGTGATTGCAATAGTATAGTCCTCGTCATCATCATCATCATAGTAGACGGTAGGACGATTCCAATTCGGAGTATTAATATACTCAGCCAACTCCTCATGAATATTTTGCACATCATTATGAAGTTTATGAAACTACTCTAGAATACCCTTCGGTTGATATTTCTTGTCTTCAAAAGCATGCTCAATTTCAAGAATTGTCTCCCATGATAGTGATATAACCTTTGGCGTTTCATAAAAAGAAAATCGATTCAGAGTTAATTAGGTTTCTTTGACCTTGCAAAAATTCCAAACTTGTTTCTTCTTGAGGCGGTTGATGAACGACGGAATACTGCATGGGTTGAGTATTAATGTTAGCCGCCCGTTCCTCAGCTAGCAATTCATCACAAGTTTTTCTCATGAATCGGTTGAGTGAATGGACGGGAAATAGTGGAGGGTTCAAAATGGTCAAAACCTGAATAATTAGATCATAACACGGATTCATGTTCGTAATAATTCATCGGTTGACATTGAAAAGTCTCGTGAGGACCCCCACAATCTTCACAACAAGGATATTGTTGTGGAAAACTCGGTGAAGTTTGTGGAAAATAATCAAAGTTTTGATTGAAACACGGGTCCTGATTGTAGACAAACAGGACTTGAGGTGGACAATCGTAACCATGATGGGCATCGTTCCCACATAACTCACAAGAGTATGGCACGTATTGGGGTTGTGGGGGTGGGTATGAAAAATCGGGAGGATTATCGAAAGAATTCGGAGTTGAATCATAAGTGAAAGAATCTCCGTTCCTTGAATGGCATAGGAAGCAATATCCATCTCGAAGATCATTACCACACCGCTCGCAAGTACACCATCGACAAGGGTGACCATATAACGGTTCTCCACACCCTACGCATCGGACAAATGTCGACATAAAGAATTAAACGATAATGAGGGTTAAGAAGAGAATTAAACGGTTTAGAAGAAAAAGAAGATTATTTTTGGGTTTTTAAGCTTTTTAAACAACATCTTTTATTAACGGACAAAATGAGATAAGACAACTTAAACCAATTAATCAACAAGCTTCTCGGTAACTCTTTAAAGAGAAAAACGCACAAAGGAGCGGAGGAGTAGGAAAGCGCGAAGCTATTAAAAACCTTTCTCCTTTAGGGTCGTAGTTCCTCGGAACAACCCGCCTTATACCCCTCTTAGAGTTTGTTTATCTTTCAAAGGTGAACCGTACCTCGCAAGTGACACAAAAGGTAAGTTTTTGATCTTTTGTTCGGGAACTTATTATGATAATGCTTCAGTGGAAAGCATATATTGATGATGATTTTTTTTATCTTTATTTAGGACAATGTTTTTTTTTCTTGTTTTTATATACTAATAAAAGAAAATGAAAAATATTTTTGTATTTTTATATTTTTATAAAGAAAATAACTTCACAAGGAAGGGTCTTCAAGGCACAACAAACTTCAACTCGATAATCGTCTCACGGCCTCCCCGGCAGCGGCGCCAAAAATTGACAATCATAAATTCAACCCTTTACTATATATTAAATATATAATATAATATATAATAAGAATCAAAAATATCAATCAAAATCAATTGTAGTAAACCGGGAAGCATGCGATTCCCGGGTCGTTTCCCGTCGAGGCGTGAATTTGAAAATCGAGAATCGGTTTGGGAATTATGCTTGAATAATCAAAGATTTGAATTGGTTATCTATTTCTACAAATAAAATGCAAAAACAAGTAAAGAAACCCTAAAACGAAAGCAATTTAAGTTAAAACCTAAAACGGGAACGTAAAAACGCGACTTAAAAAAAACTAAATTATCAAAATTAAATCCTAAATTGATTTTTTAAGTTTTAATTAACCTTAAGTGACTAAAAAGTAAGAACAAAGAAAACTAGACCAAAAACGAACGTGATTTAAACTTAAAAACACGAAAAATGAAAACGGGATCGAAACCCGTTCTTTAAAAAACAAAATTCTACAAATTTAACCCTACGGAAGAAAATTTATTTTTCCTAGGTCCTAAATGATAAAAGAAAATTTTGAAAAAAAGAATTTTATTTTTTTGACTTTTATTTTATTTAATATGATTTAAAAACAGTTTTAATGAAAATTAATTATTAAAAATAGTAAAAAAATTATGAAAAAATATTAAAAAGTAGCTCAAACTATGGAGAATGCATGAAAAATAAGAACTTTGAAAAGTGCAGAAAGAATAAGCATAAAATAAGCATATAAGAACTGATAAGCTAAAACGGCTAAGTGACTATATAATTAAAATGGTGCAACATGTGAATGAAAAAGTCCACAGGGCAGTTGGTTTGTGTGTGCGTGTGTGAGGTGCTATAAAGGTTGAGTGGGTAGAGGTCAGGGGTTCGAGCCTTGCTCACCCCTGACTTCCCTACTCCTTTTTTTTCTTTTTGAAAAACTTTAAAAACAAAGTTATAAATAAGCTTAAAACTAACAACTTTAAAACTTGAGATTATTTTTGAAAAGCTATAATAAGCTCAGAAAATGAGCTTCAACTTGGTGACAGAATGCTAAATTACTATGTGATTTAAAAGCTAAACTTTTTGGCTTTTTGGGACTAAAAAGCACAATGTAAAGGAAATAAGCTAAGACAAACCTAAAGCTAATACCTAATAAGCACAACTGATTAAAAATAAGCAAAGAAACTAAGCTGAAAGGGACTGAAAAATCATTAAAAAGTTAACTTAATAAGAGATAAAAAGGGGCTCATACACAATTTTCAAGCAAAATTTTAAGACCTAATAAGCAATTGGAAAAGGAAAATAAGCAAAAATAGCTCAACACCTATACCTAATAAGCAAGAATAAACTAAAATAAGCAAGTGAACAAGGCAGAAAAGCAGTAATAAGCAAATAAGCACAAATGGCAAAAAGAGATAACAAACAGCCACAAGGGGCACTTTTGGGCTTAAAAATAAGCAACAAAAGGGAACCTTATGGCCATAAGGCTTATATGTGCTTAAAGGTTGTCCTAAGGGCTACAATAATCAGCATTCAAAAAGGAGTTTAAAAATACGCAAAGCATTGAAATAGGCAAAAGAAAAGGGCTTTCACACTCAGCTGCTACTGAGTATTTTCTTTTGGTTTTCTTAAAAGACAAATTGGCATATGCAGGCCAAATTTTAAGCTAGAATAAGATTATAAAAGCACAAAATAAGTTGAAACAGAAGAAGCTTGACCACCAAAGAGCTTATGCTTTAAAAATTCAGAACTTAAAACCAAAGAGAGCTTATTAAATTTGACTGCTGAATTTTTGGCTTTTAAAAGACAAGAAAAATGTATGACAGAAGCATACAAAATGCATAATACAATTGCAAACTTAAAGACTACTTACCCTACTGCATTCTTAACCAAAACCTATCATAAAAACAACTACTACAATGCAATTAACAAAGATCTAACCCTAAGAGCTTATAAAAACAGTTTGAGTCCACAGATTCAATCAATGAATACCTACAACCTTAAAAGTGAATTTTAAAACTTAACAACCTTACAAAACAGAATAAATTACTTTAAAAGATCTTGACAAACTTGGCTTGGTGACCCAAACCAATAAAAACAAAGAATTGACCCATTTTGAACCTTAATCCAAACACCCCTTTAAGTCTGAAAAACAAATTTAAGCTAAAAACATATTATAATAGGCTTCAAGCTAAATGTCACAAGTAAAATTAAGACAGAATAATCACAGCTAAAACATAAATACGCACAATAAGCAAGGATTAAGCAAAATGTAGCTAATAAACAGTTTAAAAATTTATAAAAAGGAAAATGGAAATACCTGCATCCAAAGCTAAATGGCTGAACCTATAAGCACTTAAGACCATCCTATAGCTTACCATAAGCTCTACAAACCCAAATACGCCATCCAAAATTGCTTATTCATCCAATAAGCTAATAACCCAAATAATTTCTTGATGAAACAGTAACTTTGCTAACACTTTCTTTGAGAAACTTTAAATGAATAAAACAGGTTGAAATAGCTATTAGTAGCTTAAAATTAAATAGGCTGTGACATAAATTAGCTTGAGTACATAAAACTTAAAAAGCTGAATTTTAAGATAACTTAAAAACTTGAATCTTGCATTAATAAAAAGAGTACAAAGCTGGAATTAGAAAGACAATAATTTAAAGATAAGTAAAAAGAATAAATAAAGACATTTTAAAATAAAATTAACTAAAAACTACACTACTCCTTTTACAAAGAAAATAAGCCTATTTATATCTGAATGACTTCTTTGCTTCGTGCTAGTTATGTTTTCTATGTGAAGAGAGTCAAGAATTAATCCAAGCCATCCATCTTGAGTGGTGCCCAAGCCTTTGATCCAAGCCATTGATTATTTGTCATTTTTGGTTGGCCAATGGTATACTTGGGGATTGCCAGCGTAGCAATCACCCATGTAGGGTGTGGGGTGAGGGAAAATGACATTTTTAGAGGGTAGTAGCAAGGGTGAGTATTTTTGGAAAGATGATAAATAGTGATAAAAAGTAGTTGCGGGAAAACATGTTACTCTGTTTTAACTTGTTGCAGGGTGAAAGTTTGGTGAATTGGCAACAAAAACACTTCATTGTTATATGTTACATTGCAGGTTAAGTCCTTGTGGTGTTTAAGCAATTTTAGGGTTTGGCTATTTTAGTCCTCAAGGGTGTAGTATGTTATTGCAGTTATAGTCCTTAAAGGACTTAATTGAGTTAAGGGTTAAAAGGTAGGGCCTAACTCTCGTTAAGGTGGGGTTTGGGCCTGGTTTATGCAGTTTGGGTTGTGGTGGGTTATAAGGGTTGGGCTTTTGTTTTAATTAAGTTTAATAGGTAAGTGGGCTGACCTGGCCCACTAGGTGGGTACGGGTGGGCCTACATTTGGCAATTAGGTTTTCAGGTTCGGTTTTTGATACTCTTTCCAATGCCACTTCTCGGGGTTAACTTTGACTTTTCTTCATGCTCTTTTTGTTCTCGTGCTTGGTTTTGTCGTTTGTGGCTTTATTTTTTTTCCTTTTCTTAGATATCCGTTTCCTGCACAATACAAATGCAAAACATACAAATACAATGTATTTTTGGTACGTTTTTGATCAATTAAGTCCGTTTTTAATGGAAAATGGTATTTGTAATTAAGCACATACCACTTATCAATCACCTCAAGTTACTACACAACCAATGACTGAGTCACCTCTTGTGGACTCAGGTTTTGTTGTTCCTGTATTCTCTCTATGAGATGATCCAATTGCTTGTCTCAACAAGGAAATGGCTTTTCTAACTAACGCTGTATCTTCCTTCAGTCCCTTTAACCATATATTTATACAATAATCAACTTAAGAATTCTTCCCATATCAAATCCAAGAAACAATCACATGCCACTATTCCAAGAGGCTGTGTCACATTTCAACAAAGTTGAGGGGAGACAAGGTCAAAAGTTATTCTGGAATTTGGTATAAGATAATGCCAACTAATGTAACATTTCTTAATTTCCGGTCATTATACGACATGAATTAATCTTCACTATTTATTTTGGTCTGATACGCCGTTTCTATTAATATTTTACTTATTAAGCTTAATCGCGTAGACTAATAAATAATCATTTATTTAAAACGGTCATCAAATAAATTAAGTTCACATCAACCACGTGTCATCAGTTTAATTATTAAAGAATTAATTTTTAACTTTACGTACTTTAGTTTTATTGGTCCACGTAAAGGGGTGACGTTTTCGCAATAAAATACATTTGGACACATAAGATCAAAAAACCCCGGAAACCACCCTAGACTTACCTAGACTTAAACAAATACCTACTTTTAAAACCTTAACTCTTATTTAAATCAATTTTATGTAGGCAACCCACTAGGGGCTGGTTATGCACACAAACACACCTAAAAATCTTCTAATGATCTCCTAAAGTACATGTACATCACTTGGTTAATTAAGGTTAGTACTTAATGTCTCCCATAGAGCCTTAACAGCATAGGATATTATACCAAAATGGCCCTCCCTTGTTGCCCCTTAGCCACGCTACATGCATGTAAAGAGGACAAATCTTAAAGATTCAATAGATCAAGCAAAATCTTTTACTCACGACGAAACTTGCCACAATTAAAGCTTGTACTTAGTGGTTTAGCTTAATACAATGGGTAACAAACTAGAAATCCTCAAAAACCACTAGGATTAGGGCACGATTTGGTTTGTTATGTGACTAGGAGTTACATAGCTCCATTGCTATAAATACAGCACTCACAAATACACTTTAAACCACTTCTAAAACTCTCAACTCTCGTCTCTAATCAAAAAACAATTCTCATTATTCTCAATTACATTCGGTTAATGATACTGAACCATACACGCTCCAAATTTTCATTCAAGGATTCATGGTATATTTTAAGTTCGCGATAATAAGTATTAAGAAAGTTGTATACGAGCTAGATAGGGTATACGCAATCTTAGAGTTTGGTAAATCATTTGGACGTATAAATAATACGTGGGTTGTCTCATTTCCCACGCACACTCGAACCAAAGCATTAGGACCATTGTAAGTCATGGTTTAACCCTATATCCTTACAATTATAATTTTTTTCTTTGTTAGCTAGCCAATATGTCTCGTATATGTTTATATGATGTGCTAGTAAGAGTTCACACATATTAAGTGTGAAATATACGTGTTATACGCAATGACATGGCGTATAACGACTTGTGTGGTGTAAGAGTACAAAGGAACACGTGGGTTATTAACAAGTGAGACTTTAAAACATTCGTTTATATGAAAAACTTAACTTTGATGTATACGTATACCTTATACACGATTTTAACAAAAACTATACGTAAACATTTTGAATAAACACGACACAATGGCTTTGGAAGGTATACACGACTTATACCAATGTTTGCATGTGTAACACGACTAGTATATAGGGCTAACCAATGAAATATAGTTGCTAGGACTATTTTCAAATCCTATATATGGTTAGAGAAACCAATGGACCCACTCAACACGATCCAACAATGCCAGGTTTCGGCAACGACCCATTAGTGAAGACTCTCAACTTATAATTAAGCTCCCATGAGCTTATCGAGGGCTTATATGGAACATGAACCCGTAGGAAAGAATCATATGTTTAAGAAAACTTAACGGGCCACAAGCGGGCCCAATAAGGCCGAACAAGCCCAACAGGCCCAACAGTGGGGCCCACGAGGTGGCAATAAGCTCTACGAGCTTATTAAAGTAACCTACGAGCTTATTGAAACTTATATAGGCCCTTATACCCTTTAAAAAAACAACCTTAAAGGTCTTCAACGCCATTTTACTGTGAAGCTACAAGGCCCATAAGCCACAAATAAGCTAGGACGACTTATTTGTAAGCTTAAACAGCTCATAGGTTTCCTCATAACCTTTGACAAGCTAACGGACCCAAAGGTATCCAGCCCCAAACCTTTAAAACCCTATCGGGCTTATATCAAACCCAATAAGCTTAACTACTAGCTAAATTGCTTATTGAATAAGCCCCATGGATACGACAACTTAATCAGACCCTAATAAGCTATTTAAGAAAGGAAAATAAGTTGGAATCACTAAGAAAACCTTAATGGACCTTGGTACTAACTTTCGGTAAAGGTTGTTGGGCCAACGAGCCCAATAAGCTCAAAATAAGCTCATCCGAGCTTATTAATAAGCCAAACTGAGTTGTGTAGCTTAAATGAGCTTAACAAGTGCTTTAGTGCTTTTTAAAACTTAATCGGACCTCTAAAACACTTATTGGACCTTAACGGGCCCAATAAGGTCCATTAAGCCAAAATAAGCTCTCCCGAGCTTATTTATAAGTGGACATATTAATGGCTATTGGAGCTTAAGAAATCAAAATAGTCACTTGTATAAACTTAATTGGAGTTAAAATACGATTTTTACAAGTTAAGGGACTAAATGTGTCAATTTAGAAACTTGAGGGTTTAAAAATTGCCAATTCACTATTCTAGTAAATTGAGGGACTGTTCTGTCATTCCTGGAACTTAAGGGGACTGTTTCAAACATTATAGGACCTAAAGTGCAACATTGTAAAGTTAGAGGACTAAAAGTGTAATTTTGGAAACTTAGGGGTCTAAAGTGTAAATGTTACATTTTCATAAACTAAAGGGGGCTGTTTTGTAATTACATAAAACTCAAGGGTAATTTATAAACAAAGGTGATTTTATAAACACTCGGCGAATCGGGCAAATTATATTCGGATATTATACAAGTAAACCTCTGCTTTAATAAATATGAATATTTATTAATAACATTTATATATATACTTGAATGTGTGAAATCGTATACCTTTCCATGAGCCATTAACAATTTCAAATTCATTAAACACGTACACCACCACACAAGTGATAACAGTATATATAAAATAGCAATTTATTGTAGTTTATACATTGAGTCTTTAGCCTAAATTGTAGACTAAGACTGGCCGTATTTACTTTGGTATTTGACGATGTGATTCATATTTGGATATCTATTATCATTTTCAGAGGACTATTTACTAAGGTGAGTTCATAGCCCCATGTTTTTACAATTTCTTAAATGATTTACATCTTTGGGGTGAGAACATGCTTGTTTTACAAATTGGACGCAAGTGTACATTTTATACGATGATTACGTGTTTGCCTAAGTAGCGATAACCCACTGAGCCCTTTATCATGAACTGTCAATTACTGGATTGTGAGCGCGAATGTTATAAATAGATCTATTTAGGATTGACAATCCTTGTTCGGGTGATTAGCTATCACCAGGAACTAACGTATACCATGTTGGATTTGGGATGTTGCGGGTTAGACTATTATTGGTAATTTATTGCATTCATACATGTCGAGCTTCAGTGTCATGAGCTTAGGAAAACGTAATTACTTTTTATGATGTTTGCATCTGTTGCTTAATCATACACTTGGAAATCTTGCGGTCCTACTATTGATTTACATAAACCTATGAATTCACCAACTTTATGTTGACGTTTTAAGCATGTTTTTCTCAGGTCAATAAGGCACGAGGTGCCAAGATACATTGGGGGTCACTCTTTGGAGAGTCAGTACTAAAGATTTGGGGCGTATTACATTTTGGGAACATTTGTTATAAACCGAAATCTTTACTTATATTGTCGAACAATTTGAAGCCATGAGCTTATGTAATGAACAAGTATTTTGTTAATCCAATGTATCTTTTTAAAACGACACGTTTAGTGGTCGTTCTCATATCTTGTGCTATTGATCTATGAAGTAACGCCCTCGGATATTCAACATTCCGCTGCTACCCAGATTTGGGGGTGTTACAGATTGGTATCAGAGCCAAGGTTATAGAGAACCAGGTCAAAAGTTTTGTCTGGACTATAACCATTTTCAAACACTGCAAATTTCAAAGGGGGTTTGCACGGGACACATACATTACTTGTTTGCAATCTAGCATACATGCTTACATGACATACACTGTTTTAGCATTAGTAGTTTACTAAGTGCTTGCATGATTGATATACGCGTATATAAATTATACTATGTATATTACTATAAGAGTCTTATAAGTAATACTTATATAAGTTATTTTGTTTTTACAGCAGTCATGTCTTCTGCATCATCTGCGGTTACCTACACTTCCGTCTACACCGACTCTGAGCCAGGGAGGGTATTTTGGGGAGCCGATGAGGAGATATCTGAAGGAGGTTCTCCACGAGTCATCGTATTAGGATACGATGGACTCCCTATACAGCCGGTAGCCCCACCATCACCGGATTACATACCTGACTCCGAGGAGCCACAGACACCACCAGTACCACAGGACGAGGATGAGCGTGAGCCTATGTTCATACAGCCACATGACCCTGACTACGTGCCAGAACCTATATACCCTGAGTATATACCATTGGAGGATGAGCATGAGTTTTCGGTTGAGGAGCAGCCATTACCTCCTGTTGATTCACCTACTGCTGAGTCACCAGGGTATGTTACTGAGTCGGATCCCGAGGAGGATCCAGAGGAGTATGAGGATGATGAGACAGAGGATGGTCTGGTTGACTATCCCATGGACGGGGGAGAGGATGGAGATGATGATGACGGCGATTCATCTGGGGATGACGCCGATGATGAGGATGAGGATGAAGAGGATGAAGATGAGGAGGAGGAGGAGGAGGAGCACTTAGCTCTGGCCGACTCCGCTATTGTTGTACCTACTGTTGAGCTTGTTTCCCCACCTGAGGGAACAAAGCCTGTTATACCACCACCCTCCACTGACATTACTACCACTGGAGCTAGGATTACTGTCCGGCTTCAGGCTTCCATATCCCTTCCACCAGAGGCAGAGGTTGAGAGACTTCTAGCCATGCCTACTCCACCACCATCACCACCTATCTCACTATCACCACCCTCTGCAAGGGAGCGCCTTGCTAGGTGCACAGCCCCATCTGCACATTCATCACCACCACCTGTGCCATCACCATTACTACCATCATCTGGGTGTCCAACCCAAATCCAGACACTCAGGATAGCCTCCACTCAGGCCCTTGTTGATGCGGTTACTGCCGCATTACCATCACCTCCACTACCACCATCTCTATACATACCACCACCTGTTGACTGTAAGGATGATATTCTAGAGTCCGAGCGGCCACCTCACAAGAGGTCATGTTTGTTTGCTCTAGGCCCCAGGTATGAGGTCGGGAGAGTTCTACTGCTAGACCTACAGGTGGTCGAGGGGTAGACTATAGGTTTGTCAGCACCTTAGATGCTGAAGAGAGACAATGAGGTATTAGAGAGGTTAGGTATGGTATTAGGGATACTTGGGTGGATCCGGCAGAGGCAGTTCCTGAGATAGCACCTATGACCATGGGAGTGGTCAATACTAGGGTTACAAAGCTTGCTGAGCTCCATGAGCATGATATGCAGGACTTATATGCTCTATTAGAGGATGCTCAGGATAGTAGGACTCGCATATCACAGCGAGTCACTATGGACTCGCAGCGGGTCGACTTACTTATGGAGGATAGGATATCTCATCACAAGACAGTACTGATTATAGAGGAGGAGGCCTATGCTTCCCAAGAGGCTTGAGCTTATATGATAGGATTGAGTTAGGCGGCCCATTATGAGCTTCAAACCCACCGTGAGTAGGTATATGCACATGAGTCCCAGCTCCATGCACATCAGACACAGCTACAGTTGCAGGGTACTCTTATTCAGACACAACACCAGGTATATGAGACTCGCTCCCAGATGCAGCAGGCTGAGATGACAGAGCTTCGAAAGACTGACCGTAGGCGTCATGCACAGATAGTATAGACTCTCCATGTGATGAGAGACATGAGGCGAGAGATGGGTGACATGCAGGCTGAGTTGTTAGCACTGCGAGAGCAACAGAGGAGAGCTAGACAACCAGGACCAGATGTTAGAGTTCTAGATCACCAGGATGCTTCTAGAGATGCGGATAGTCACATTTAGTAGTTTATGTCATTTTACTTTTCTAGGCAGTTGTTCAGGCATGTTAAGTATTAGGGGTTCTCCCCTCTAGCATAGCCTTAGATCTTTTATATTGTATTTTATGTACCAAAAACTATTTCATGTAAAATTTTCCATGTTATGAATGAAATAGATGTGTTATGTTGTACTATATACTCCTTGTGTTGTTGTATGTATGTAAATTATTGTATGGTCTTTTCATGACCTCACATTTTGTCTCTTGTGATTTAGATGAATCATGGCACCTATGACGAGGACGAGGACCGAATACCCCACCTAACACATAAAACAAAACAACATGACCAGGAATACGTTCAAGTTGGTTGATCAAGCTATTTCTGCAAAACTCCCACCAATGGAGATGGCAGCACAATGTACATAGGGATAACGAAGGAATGTGCAAAACTACACGCCCTTGTTTTCTACGTTGACTTTCATGAATGTCAACCTTTTAAACTTCAAAGTAAATGAAGGTATTGTTGTTTAACCTGGTAGATTGAAAAGATGGAATCAGTTTCAAAACAGTTGGTTGTGCTATTGAAAAATCAGGTTAAGTTTGCCACTGCACTCTGTTAGGGGTGCTACTTTGACTAGGTGGAATGGTCACTAAGAACCTTTGGCCCTGATGCATATTCGGATGACTTGGAATTACTTAGAAGAAAATGACGGTATAAGATTATCCACAGGGTGAGCTCAGAAAAACTAGAAATCGAGTTTTAGAAACCTAAAGGTCAAAGGTAACAATAACAAAAAAACTACCCCTCAACCACCCCCCACCACCACCAAAATCCCACCCATAATTCAACATCTAATCACTCCCAACACACCACCTCAACCTCTCTACTAACCCACGCAAACCAACATAACTCAAAAAACAAATTACTAGATCCCAAATCATCACAAAAAAAATCCATCCCCCCCCCCCGTCATACCCTCACCCAACACTCTGATGTGAAACACTATCTTAGTCAGTCACCTCACCCCAACTTACAACATCCCTCAACAGTATACTTGTGTGTTCATCTCACTTCAACTATACACCTAAATAGAGAGACACTAAACACTATCCTCTCTCCCTCTCTCCTCTCTCTACCGTGTCCTCTATATAACCCTCATAAGAACTTCCATCTTCATATTCTATCTGTAAACCCGATTAGTGCTACTGTAACAATTGTTGATAGCAGAGTGCCGTCGTCACAACTCGCCACACTTCCTATACCCACTTGTTGTATCTATTCATCTCCGTCACAAGCATCTCTCATGTTCACTGTCCGTCCCAACTATAATGTGTCTCACCACATATACATCATCCCTCACATGTGCACTACAACCTAATAAACCAATCAATACAACCAAAATTCATATCACAAATATACACCCCTCAAATCCACCAAACTCATACCAACAATCTCAATTCCCATTCACCATTACACCATTCACTATTGACCTGCTCGAACGTAACCTAGTATCCTCTACCCAAGTCTACTGCCCTTAAATGTGCCAACGCACACGCTTACCTCTATGTCCACCCCGTCTATTCTCAAACCACCTCTTCCACTACATACCCATCCCTATACCACCATTATATACACACCTATAGCCCATATGCCACTCAACGCCTAAACCCACACTACGATCTGTCGTTCTCACGTCGCTGTCTGTGAAATCCCTATATCCAAACTTATTCGTCAACAACTGCACCCACCTGAATTTCCTCAGTCCCCATCGATACACCTACCACACAAATAACGTCTATGTGTGAGCGTCCCTGACCTACACACCTGACTAATAATCCATACCACCTCCTAGAGACTAACCATCACCCACTGCACAACATGCTTTCTCCTCTATACGTTCACTCCTACATCAACAGTATCGCTAGAAATTCGGCACAAAGCATTACCTATTGTTGCACACATGTGTGTGTGTGACTTCTCCTCCATCTTAGTTAGCGCCAACCACTTGTCGTGGTCAGCAAATCTGTACTAGTAGCAGACATCCTATAACATCAGAAGATAATGTGTACTCACAGAACTCCACCTGACTGTTGTAATTGCGACGGGTATTCAAAATCTGAGCCGAGAGATCCTGCCCTGTACTAGACATATGAGATACCATTTTGTTGTGCCTCAAGAATTCTCGAAGACCCAATCTTCTAGAACGGCGTAGGTAGGAAGAATGAGAGTAATGCTACCTGTTTCGGCCCTGCGTAGACTCCACTCTAGCACATTAATACATCCCTTGGGAAATGGCCTGGCCGACAAGAACTAAAAACCCAAGTTTCCACAACGATCCCAAACAATTGCTAGCTAAGAGCTCCAAACCGGCGCACCATCATCACCCCAAACCTCCTGCCCCACTCACACACCGGACCTGCGCTATCACACCCGCGCCGTCTCCAAATGTCCGTCATGCCGCTCTACGTTCCTCTTAATACATAAGTTATGCATCTATTTATTGAATTAGGGGTGACCAGATTTTCCGTGATAGACTTTTCTGTATGTTTGTGTGATGTGCCAGCCCGACGCGATAGATAGTTTTAGAGCTTTTATAGATACTAGATTTAGAATTTTAGAAATTTTATTTGCGCCCGGGATTTTTTAGAAAGGGGGCTTCTATATTACCGGAATTTAGTTACTTGATTGAACCCATGAGCCCCCCAACTCTATTAGAAAATAGGTATGACGTTTCGAATTAGATGTCGGGGGTGGAAAATAGTCAGGAATAGACACGATTTATACGGTGGTGTTGCACTTTAAATTTCTTAAATCATCCCGTTTCAAAATAGATCTAAGCCCGTAGAACTGGGTTAGTTTCGATGTTATTTATCGGCAATGGATTGGTTAAGAACGGTGTATTTTAATTTAATTTTGTCACGTCGTGATGTTTATGTGTGATGAGAAACTTGTTCGAATTCCCTATGGGAATGAAACCTTGATTTTTCATGGTTACGAAAGTAAAAACGGCAGAGAATCTCGATTGACCATTATCTCATGTTCAAAGGCTCAAGAGTACATGGCGAAAGGATGTCAGATGTTTTTGGCACAAATATCCGCTAAGAAGGAGGAGGACAAGTCGGAAAGAAAGCAACTTAAGGACGTACCAATTGTTCGATATTTTTTAGAAGTGTTTCCTGAGGACTTGACGGGTCTTCCTTCAGCTCGACCAGTGGAATTCCAGATCGAATTGATTTTAGGAGCCGCACCCGTAGCTCAAGCACCGTATCGATTGGCACCGTCCAAAATGAAGGAATTGTCAGAACAATTGCAAGAGCTTTCCGACAAATGCTTCATAAGACCTAGTTCCTCATCTTGGGGAGCCCCAGTCTTGTTCGTCAAAAAGAAGGATGGGTCATTCAGGATGTGCATTGACTACCGGGAGTTAAATAAGCTAACAGTAAAGAATCGTTATCCACTCCCGAGGATCGAAGATTTATTCGATCAACTCCAAGGATCCAGCATTTATTCAAAGATAGATTTGAGATTTGGTTATCACCAGCTTAGAGTACGAGAACAAGACATCCCAAAGACAGCATTCCAAACTCGGTATGGTCATTTTGAGTTTCAGGTTATGCCATTCGGGCTAACAAACGCACCTACGGTATTCATGGACCTCATGAACCGAGTGTGCAAGCCCTACTTGGATAAGTTCGTAATTATCTTCATTGATGATATACTTATTTATTCAAAGGACAAGAAGGAGCACGAAGAACATCTTAAGGCAATTTTAGAATTGCTTAAGAAGGAGAAGTTGTATGCCAAATTTTCAAAGTGTGAATTTTAGATTCTGAAGGTACAACTTCTCGGTCAAGTCATTGATAGCAAAGGTATTCATGTGGATCCAGCCAAGATAGAATCTATTAAGGATTGGGCATCTCCTAAGACACCGACAAAGATCCGCCAATTTTTAGGTCTTGCTGGTTACTATTGAAGGTTTATTGAGGGATTTTTAAAGATTGCTAAATCATTGACGAAGCTTACTCAGAAAGGAATCAAATTTGATTGGGGAGAAAAGGAAGAAAATGCTTTTCAGTTAATAAAGCAGAAGTTGTGCAG
>BQNB010021819.1:0-59471 GCA_026074375.1 Tanacetum coccineum | reverse complement strand
CAATAACCCACTGTGCCCTTTATCATGAATTGTCAATTACTGGATTGTAAGCGTAAATGTTATGAGTAGATCTATTTGGGATTGACAATCCCATTCGGATGATTAGCTATCACCAGGAACGAACATATACCATGTCGGATTTGGGATGTTGTGGGTTAGAACATCATTCACGGGCATTCATTGGCAATATATTGCATTCATACATTATGTTCGTCAGTTCACTAGGGACAATAATTGTACTATTGAATTTGACGCCTTTGGTTTTTCTGTGAAGGATTACTTGACTCGTCATATCCTCCTTCGATGTGACAGCTCGAGCGATCTCTATCCAGTTACCAAGCCATCAACTTCTCCCATTGCTTTTCTCTCGACAAGTGCCTCCACGTGGCATCAACGCCTCGGACATCCGGGTGATCAAGTGCTACGTTCGCTTGTCTCTAGTCGTTTTATTTCATGTAATAAAGAAAAATCTTCACATATTTGTCACGCTTGCCAACTTGGCAAACATGTGAAGCTTCCCTTTCATAGTTCAGATTCTATTGTCGAACATTGTTTTGATATTATTCATTCTGATTTATGGACATCTCCCATTATTAGTTCTAGTGGTTTTAAATATTATGTCTTATTTCTTGATCATTTCTCTCATTTTCTATGGATTTATCCTCTTCGTTCTAAATCTGACATGTTTGATAAATTTTTGCATTTTCGCAACTATGTTAAAAATCAATTTAAATGTGAAATTAAAAACTTCCAATGTGATCATGGCGGTGAGTTCGATAATAACCGACTCCACACCCTTTTTGCCAAAAATGGCATCCAATTTAGATTCTCTTGCCCAAAAACCTCCCAACAAAATGGCAAGGCGGAGCGAATGATACGAACAATTAATAATACCATTCGTACTCTTCTCTTTCAAGCACACCTCCCCCTACCTTTTGGGTCGAAGCCCTCCATATGGCCACCTATCTCCTAAACCTTTTACCATCTACCGCAATCCATAACGATATACCTTTCACACGCCTTTTCAACAAACCACCCAATTACTCGCACCTTCGCATCTTTGGGTGTCTATGCTACCCTCATCTCCACTCACCTCATAAACTTGCCCCGCGTGCCACACCATGTATCTTTTTAGGCTATCCCGCCTATCATCGTGGTTTTCGTTGCCTTAACCTCGAGACAAACAAAATTATTCTCTCCCGACACGTCACCTTTGACGAAACACAATTCCCTTACAAATCTATGACACCTTCCTCGCCACCTTCTTACACCTTCCTCGATACTCAACGTTCACCCCTCCTCACTTCTCTTGCATCCAAACTTCCTAATCCTTCCACAAACATCCCACACCAAACGAGCATCCCAACTGCTCCACCAATTACCGATCCAACCCAAAGTCCTCCTCACACCGGCCCAAATTCACCAGGCCCAACTTGCCCCACCAACCAGCCCACTAGTCACGAACCAAACAACATTCAAACCCAAACCCAAAACAATCCGCTGCCACCACCCATATTCGATCCACCAAATCCACAAACCAATACCAACCCAGTTAATGAACCACCCCGCACTCATCCCATGATCACACGGTCTCAATCGGGTATTGTCAAACCCATCGAACGTCTTTCTCTTCACACTTCATCTCTCTCTCCTATTCCCAAATCTCCGTTTATTGCTCTAAAAGACCCTAATTGGTGTAATGCTATGTATGATGAGTATAATGCGTTAGTTAAAAATGGTACTTGGATTCTTGTTCCAAGGCCGTCTGATGTTAACTTGGTTCGATCTATGTGGTTATTTAAGCATAAATTTCATGCTGACGGTACTTTGAGTCGTTATAAGGCTCGACTTGTTGCTAACGGTAGTAATCAGCAACACGGTGTTGACTTTGATGAGACATTTAGTCCAGTTGTTAAGCCGACCACCATTCGCACCGTTCTTAGCCTTGCTGTGTCTCGACAGTGGCCTATTCACCAACTTGATGTTAAGAATGCATTTCTTAATGGTGATTTATCTAAGACAGTGTATATGCATCAGCCCCCTGGTTTTGTTGACTCTCGTTATCCTAATCATGTATGTCTTTTGCAGAGGTCTTTGTATGGTTTGAAACAGGCACCTCGTGCTTGGTTCCAGCGGTTTGCAGGTTATGCCACTCGGGCTGGTTTTTCTCCTAGTCGGTGTGATTCTTCATTGTTTATATATACACAGGGTTCTCAGGTTGCTTATTTACTTATATATGTAGACGATATTATTCTCACAGCTTCTTCTCTAGTTCTACTTCAGCATATTGTAGACTCTTTGCATAAAGAGTTTGATATGACCGATCTCGGGGCACTTAATTATTTTCTTGGCATCTCTATTGTTCGTCATCCTATAGGTTTATTTTTGTCTCAGAAGAAGTATGCTCGTCAGCTTCTTGAGCAAGCTCATATGGTTAATTGTAACCCGTCTCGAACACCAGTTGACACTGACTCCAAATTGGGTCCGAACGGCGTTCCTGTTCAGGATCCTAGTTTATACCGTAGTCTTGCAGGGGGGCTCTGGTATCTTACCTTTACTCGCCCAAATTTGTCCTATGCAGTTCAACAGGTTTGTCTCTATATGCATGATCCGAGGGAGCCACACTTTGTTGCTCTCAAACGTATACTGCGCTATGTTCAGGGCACCTAAGAGCTTGGTCCTTAGTTATATGCTTCTGCTACTACATCTTTAGTTGGGTACACTAATGCTGATTGGGCAGGTTTCCCTTCCACCTGCAGGCCTACTTCCGGTTATTGTATGTTTCTAGGTGATAACCTTTTGTCGTGGTCTGCTAAACGACAACACACCATCTCCTGCTCTAGTGTTAAAGCTGAATACCAGGGTGTTGCTAATGTTGTTGTAGAAACTGTATGTATTCGCAATCTCCTTCGTGAGTTACACTCTCCTATTTTGACAGCTACTCTGGTTTACTGTGATAACATTAGTGCAGTTTATATGTCAGCCAACCCGGTTCAACACCAACGCACCAAACATATTGAGATTGATATACACTTTGTTTGTGATATGGTTAAAGCTGGTCATGTTCAGGTTCTTCATGTTCCATCTCATTTTCAGTATGTTGATATCTTCACCAAAGGTCTTCCCTTAGCTTTGTTTGAAGATTTTTGCTCCAGTTTGAGCGTACGGCCTCCTCCCGCTCCAACTGCGGGGGCGTATTAGTCAACATTGAAAGTCAAGTCAACATTCAAACATTCAAGTCAAGTCAAGACATTTATTAGTCAAGACATTTATTAGTCATTAATTTGTATTGGGCCTAAGCCCATGGTAATCATTCCAGAATGTTCTCTTGTATCCTATATATAGGATAGTTGTTATCAATAATAATCAAGGAATCAAATTAGCCTTCAATAAATATTGCCAGACCTGTCAATACTGCTTTCTCAAGATCCCTAGTGAATGGTTCAAAACCAATGTCAAATACTTTTAATAAAGCACATTCATCAGTTAGAAGGCCCTTTAATAAATTAACAGCCAAGAAAAACAGTAATTACTATCATAAAGTTAATATGTTAAGGGTTCAGGGGTTAATACTGCTAGGCTTAGACAAACGGTTAATACTATTAGGCCAAAAGCAGCAGTTAATGTTGTTAGGCCAAGAGTAGCAATTAATACTGCTAGGCCAAAAGCAGTACTTAATGTTGTTAAGGGTAACATGGTTAATGTTGTTAAGGCCTCAACATATTGGGTTTGGAGACCAAAGCAAAAAGTTCTAGACCATGTCTCCAAACATAATAGTGCATCAATGACATGTAAAGAATTTAACTATGTTGATGCACAGGGCAGGTCCAAGTCAGTAATGGCTTGGGTCCCCAAAAGAGATTAATCTTCTTACCTTATGTCAGGGCAATCCAGAGCAAGATTTGCAAGAGAGAGGTATTTTTGACAGTGGATGCTCTAGACACATGACTGGCAACAAATCCTATCTTACTGACTTTGAAGAAATTGATGGAGGATTTGTTGCCTTTGGTGGTAATTCCAGAGGAGGGAAGATAACAGGGAAAGGTAAAATCAGAACTGGTAATTTAGACTTTGATGATGTGTATTTTGTAAAAGAGCTAAAGTTTAACCTCTTAAGTGTCTCACAAATGTGTGACAAAAAGAATAGTGTTCTCTTTAATGACACTGAATGTTTTGTCTTGTCTTCAGACTTGAAGTTAGCTGATGAAAATCATGTTTTGCTTAAGGTTCCTAAAAAGGATAATATGTATAGTGTTGATCTAAAGAACATTGCTCCTAAAGGAGGTCTCACTTGTCTCTATGCAAAAGACACATCAGATGAATCTAATCTTTGGCATAGAAGGCTTAGACACATAAATTTCAAAACTTCAAATAAACTTAAGGGAAATCTTGTAAGTGGTTTGCCTTCAAAACTTTTTGAAATTAATCAAACCTATATTGCTTGTCAGAAGGGAAAGCAACACAGAGCTTCTTGTAAGTCCAAAGCAGTGAGTTCAATCTGCCAACCTTTACAAATGTTGTACATGGATTTATTTGGCCCAACATTTGTAAAGAGTTTAATGAAAAAGATGTATTGCCTAGTTGTCACAGATGACTTTAGTAAGTTTAGTTAGGTTTTCTTTCTAGCCACTAAGGGTGAAACTAGTGAAATCCTTAAGTCATTCATAACAAGAATAGAAAATATAATAGACCTTAAGGTTAAGGTAATCAGATGTAACAATGGAACTAAATTCAAAAATAGAGTAATGAATGAGTTTTGTGAAATGAAGGGTATTAAGAGGGAATTTAGTGTAGCTAGGACTCCTTAGCAAAATGGAGTAGCTGAAAGGAAAATAGAACACTAATTGAGGCTGCTAGAACTATGCTAGCTGATTCCAAATTGCCAACAACTTTTTAGGCTAAAGCAGTTAATGCTGCTTGTTATGTCCATAATAGAGTGTTAGTTATCAAGCCTCATAAAAAGACCCCTTATGAACTATTTCTTGGTAGGAAACCATCTTTAGGCTTCATGAGAACATTTAGGTGTCCTATTACAATCCTTAATACCATAGATCACCTAGGCAAGTTTGATGGAAAGGTAGATGAAGGATTCTTTGTTGGATACTCTTTTAATAGTAAGGCACTTAGAGTGTTCAACAATAGAACTAGGATAGTAGAAGATAACCTGCATGTTAAATTTAATGAAAATACACCTAACATTGCAGGAAGTGGACCTAATTGGCTGTTTGATATAGATGCACTAACCAAAACAATGAACTATCAGCCAGTTGTTGCAGGGAATCAAACTAATGGTAGTGTAGGTACAAAATCAAGTAATGATGCAGGTAAACCTAGAGTGGAGACAGTACCTAGCAAAGATTACATAATGCTACCATTATGGACTGCAGATTCACTATTCTCTTCTTAAGCAAAGAATTTCCCTGATGATGGATTCAAACCATCAAGAGATGCTGAAAAGAAGGATAATGATGATCTAAGATAAGAGAGTGGAAATGATGATTAAGAGAAGGAGGATGATGTTAACAGCACTAACACTGTTAATGCTGCTAGCACAAATGAAGATAATGTTGTTGGTGCAAAAACAAGCATTGAACTTCCAGATGATCCAAATATGCCTCCTTTGGAAGAGATTATCTATTCAGATGATGATGAAGATGTTGGTGCAGAGGCTGACATGACTAATTTGGATACTCATATCCCTATTAGTCCTATTCTAACTACCAGAATACACAAGGATCATCCACTTGATCAAGTTATTAGGGATGTACATTCAGCAACTCAGACAAGAAGAATGACCTAGAAGTTGGATGAACATGCTCTTGATGCCAGAATTTAGGAAGGAATAAAACATAAAGACTTCCAAAATTGTTTACTTGCTTGTTTTCTCTCCCAAATAGAACCCAAGAAGGTGATTCAAGCCTTGATTGATCCAAGTTGGATAGAAGCAATGCAGGAGGAGCTTCTGCAATTTAAACTTTAAAAGGTTTGGACTCTGATGGATCTACTTAAAAGCAAGAGAGCTATTGGAACTACGTGAGTCTACAGAAACAAAAAGGATGAGAGGTATTGTTGTTAGAAACTAGGCAAGACTAGTTACACAAGGTCACACTCTAGAAGAAGGCATTGATTATGATGAGGTTTTTGCTCCTGTTGCTAGAATTGAAGCAATCAGGTTATTTTTAGCCTATGCATCATATATAGGCTTTGTTGTATACCAGATGGATGTGAAGAGTGCATTCCTGTATGACACAATTGAAGAGGAGGTTTATGTTTGCCAACCTCCAGGGTTTGAAGACCCAGAGTTCCCTAACAAAGTTTATAAGGTAGAGAAGGCTTTATATGGTCTACATCAAGCTCCTAGAGCCTGGTATGAGACTTTGTCTACCTATTTATTAGAAAATAGATTCAAGAGAGGGACTATTGACAAGACTTTGTTTATCAAGAAGGACAAAAGTGATATCCTCTTAGTTCAGGTATATGTAGATGATATCATATTTGGGTCTACTAAAAAGTCTTTGTGTACTGAGTTTGAAGACATGATGCACAAGAGGTTCCAGATGAGTTCAATGGGTAAGCTCACCTTCTTTTTAGGTCTGCAAGTGAAGCAGAAAGAAGATGGAATCTTCATCAGTCAAGATAAGTGTGTGGCTGATATTTTGAAGAAGTTTGATATTTCCACTGTGAAGACAGCAAGCACACCCATGGAGACTAATAAGGCATTACTCAAGGATGTTGAAGCTGATGATGTTGATGTTCATTTATATAGATCAATGATTGGATCATTGATGTACTTAACAACTTCAAGGCCTGACATAATGTTTGTTGTTTGTGCTTGTGCAAGGTTTCAAGTTACACCTAAAGTTTCACATCTTCATGCAGTGAAGAGAATCTTTAGATACTTAAAAGGTCAACCTAAATTGGGCCTTTGGTATCATAAGGATTCACCATTAGACTTGGAAGCTTTTTCTAACAGTGACTATGCTGGTGCTAGTTTAGATAGGAAATCCACAATAGGAGGTTGTCAATTTCTTAGAAGAAGGTTGGTGTCATGGCAATGCAAGAAGTAAACAGTAGTTGCATGCTCTACTACTGAAGCTGGATATGTAGCTGCTGCTAACTGCTGTGGACAAGTGTTATGGATCCAAAATCAGTTGCTTAATTATGGATATAACTTCATGAACACTAAGATCTTTATTGATAATAAAAGAACCATATGTGTAGTAAAGAATCCAATATTTCATTCAAAGACCAAGCATATTGAGATTAGGCACCATTTTATCAAAGATTCTTATGAGAATAAATTGATACAAGTCATCAAGATTCACACTGATCTCAATGTAGTAGACCTACTTACTAAAGCATTTAATGTTGGCAGATTTCAGTTCTTAACTGGTAACATTAGAATGCTCAATCCTTGAGATATTATTGAATGGTTAAGGGAAGAATGATTGGATTGGATTAGAGAAGATATAAGGGAGATTGTTCGAATGATTAACCTCTGAAGTATTGGTTGATGGGAGGTTAATTGTGTTAATATGCAATGGATTATGTACAAATGATGCTTGCAATGGAATGGAACAACAGTTACTGATGAAATTAAAGTTAGTACTGTTGGGCAAAATTTAATGCTGTCAGGCTAATTTACTACTGCCAGCCTATCTATGCTGTCACAACAAATAGATATGGGTGAAGGGTCAGGACAACCCACTGATCCCCAACACACATTCACATCTGCTCAACCCTCAAATGAAGAACAAATCACTGCTTCATCATCATTTCACCTCAAAAAGACATACAAACATAGGAAGCCTAAAAAGGTCACTAAGATTCCTCAGTCTAGTGAGCCTACTAACCTTGTTGCAGATGATGCTGTCTATGAGGAGATATATGACAGAGTGGAAAGGGCTGCTACTACTGCTACTAGCTTAGATACAGAGCAGGACAGTGGTAACATCAATAGGACCCAATCCACGGCAATGCCTAATGATCCTTTTTCCTAGGAAATTGGTTTAGGTGGTAGACCCAGGTGCTAAGAAACCATAGGGGACAGACCTGCTCAAACTAGGTTTGAGAGTTTGTCTAAATAGTCCAATGATTCACCACTCGGAGGAGTTAACACACCTCGAAGTGATGAGGACAAAATTGAATTCAAAGAATTGATGGAAATATGTACAAAATTGTCTGAAATGAGTGAATTGGTAAGAAAAAGAAATGAGAGATGTGGTGAGTTGAAAAATAGAAAGAGAGCTAAAAGTAAGAACAGATAGGAAGATATGTGAGCAAAAAGAATTGGGAGAAAGTAAAAACAGACAGAGAGAATGTTAATTTGATGATGGAAAAGCTGATTGGAATGGAATTGAAGTTTCTACTGCTGCTACAAGTTAATGCTGCTAGGCAAAGACTTACTGCTGCTGCAAGTTAATGCTACTAGGCAAAGACTTACTGCTGCTGCTGCAAGTTAATGCTGCTAGGTAAAGACTTATTGCTGCTACTGTAAGTTAATGCTGCTAGGCAAAGACTTACTACTGCTGCTAAAAGTTAATGCTGTTAGGCATTAACTTACTACTGCTGGTGAAAGTTAATGCTGCTAGGCATAACTTAATGCTGCTAGGTTACCACTGCTAGGTTTTGAAGGGTATTTACTTTGATTGAAGATTCATTCATTCATTTCATCGATTACACTCATTCAAACTCTCTAAACCAAAACCCTAACTCAATTTCAACATTCATCATCAAAATCCAACAATGTCGACTCTCAAATTTGCTAAAACACACAACATGGTTGTGTACTTAGCGAAACCCACTGAATCAGAGGGGTTTGAGCAAATAATTGGTTTTCTGAATGCAAGCTCTATCAGATATGCTCTTACCGTCAACCCAACTGTATATGTTTCATGTATTGGTCAGTTTTGGACAACTAGTGAAGTAAAAAAGGTCAATGGGGAAGCTGAGATTCATGCCATAATTGATGGGAAGAGAATTGTAGTATCTGAAGCTAAAATCGCGAGTGTCCACTACAAAATGTACCACCTTATTTAAAATTGTTGCATTTATAACAAGAATTAAACTTTAAGCAACATTTGCAAAATAAGTGTTGCTTTTAAAGATGTAATGCAACATTTTTATCAAAAGTGTTAGCAATTCTTTTGAATAAAAAATTGTATTGCCCTCCACCTCTTCAAAATGAAATAAGATTAAACTACTCCCGCCTCTCCCAAAATTGTTTCCCCCAAATCAATTTTCCCTCTTTCTCACTAAAAATTAAAAAAAATTCAGACCCTCCTACCATTTTTCATCGATCCTCTCTCATTTTTCTAGTCTCTCTCTGCTCCTTCATTATTCTCTAGCCACTCTGTCACACTCAATATTTTGTCACGAAAGTTGTTACTCCACAATCGGTTTTGCAGCCATGTTCGCTCGAATCTCAATCCCTTTTTCAAGGTAACCAAACTACTCCTTCTTTAATAGGCTATCTTCATTTTCTTAGGAGTTAATTAAAATTATTGCAATTAGGCTCATTGTGTTTGTTTAAGGTTTATCCTGCCGTTACCATTGCCATATAATCGAGGCCATGTGGGCGAAATTATGGATGTGTTATTCATAGCATACCCATATCCTACAGGGATTGCAAAGGTTTTTATCTTTCTTCATTTTATATCCGTTTAGGATTTCAATTTTAGGGTGGGGGTGGGGGATTTCTGCTTATAAAGTTTTTATTCTTGTGTTGTAGATTATCAGGAAGGACCTGGACCAATGTCATGTACCAGTGTGCGATTGCGGTTTCAAGATCACCGTGTAACTTCCCTTTATTTGTATTCTCTTTTTTCTTGTGGTGTTTTCTGGTTATACCATCTAACCGCAATGGGGTATTTCACATGATAAGATCAACATATCTGGTCTATATTGCTTTTTAATTCCCAGTTATGGGTTACTGCATTCATAAAAATTAGACATGTGAGCCGAAATATATTATTTACTATCATCTATATTCAGGTAGTGATCGATAATGTAAAATCTGCGATAATGACCACAGGTTTAACCTTAACCCTTAGAGAATTAAGTTGGACAAAGCTATATGGTTTCGTACTCCTCATATGCATGTGAATAGATAGCAAATCGAGAGGATATTGCAGTGACTCGTGAGATTTTTCAAGAGCTAAAGTGGGCTTCACTTGATATAAACGAACTAATAGCCGCTAACATGATGCCATTTTCACTTTTCCATTCACTAATTGTTATTGTCGCCAACACATAATGGCTTGAGACCATCGCTTCATATGTTGATGTGTTTTTCATAGTGACCCAACTATAAGCGCGTGAAGCCTTTCCCACCTTTTTTATGCCATTTTTGTCATGCCGACCATATAAATTTTGATTTTTTTTTCGTTGTGATTAAAGGCTATCCTTAATCAGAGTGAACGAAGGCGTACCCCCATCTTTGATAACAGGATATTTTTGATGTACACATATGACTATCTGATGCATCTAGAGGCAAATTCGTGTAGTGTCCATACCTAATATGTCACCATAACCTTCAAATCTTCATCTTTATAAGATTAACAATGGATAAAAGATAGTAATTATAGAAAAATAGCAACTATTCTTACTTAGTACTCTGCCATCTAAGGGTATTTAATCTGATGGTCTATATGCATTAATTATCAAGTCCTAGATAACTTTTTGTGTTTAAAGATATTGTTGACATGTATATAATTATAATATAGATGATAATAAAATATGAAACAGATATATAAATAAAGTGAAATTTCTCTTGTTTCATCTTACACCCAACAACACCCAAAACTTCATAAAAAATGATGACTCTGCAGATGCAACTCCTTTCGATTATGGACCAGGACACATAAATCCAACAACAGCAACAGATCCTGGGCTGGCATACTTCAAGTGATAATATCGAAACCAGGCGGCCTTATCACGGGGTAGGATACAATGGCCTTAACAATGTTCTCGAGGTGCTTAATCATGAAGGTAATATGCGTCAGTTAGACTTTTAATCCATGTATAATAGCTTCAAGCTACCAATAAGTTGAATTTAATATGGGATGACATAAACAAGAATGCAGATTCTGGGAGGTGGTGTGGAGTGCTCTAGATGACTCAAGAAGAAAAGGAGTATTTAAAGCGTATGTTCTTAAACTCATTATATAAATATGTTGTAGGCAAAATAAAGGAAATAAGTGAACTGTCCTATGTAGAAGAGGTCACAAAATGGTAAGTTGGGTAACGAGTCAAATCGGGTAGTTTGTGACTTATATCAATGGGTCATATAGACCCGAACTACTTTTTTGTCTAAAGATTTAACATTTCATTGATGAATATGCTTTTTTTACGAACACAATGATGGTTAAGTGACTAACCATGGGTCAGTTTAATAAAATCTCTATAGTTAATATTAAAGTTTCTTTTATCTGTATACTGCAAGAAAAAAGTCTTTTAGTGACACACAAAAAGTGTTAGAAAATGTCAAAAAAGTGTCACTAAATGCCCCTCTTTTTTCACCTTCACTTACAAAAAGTGTCATTAAAAGTCCAGGCGGTAAAAGTATATAGTTGACACCAATTTCCTTACACTTAAAATGTGTCAGTATAGTTGAACAATTCTCACACATACGTGGTTTCACATGGCTACTAGTAACCGTTGAGATGCATTTACTCTTTATACACAAGCTGCTATATTTATTCAAAATAAACTAGTAATTAATAACAAAAAACTGAGATTAAAACATATTTATTATTTCAAACATATATCGATATATATAGTATTTGCCTAACCACAAACAAGAAACGAACATCTTTCTCAAGTATGAGATGCAAGTACAATGATTATCGCAAATCAACTAAATGTAACTGATCTAAGAAAAAGAAGAAAAGAGGCATGCTGTGACTTCGCAATCCTCATGTCGCTTAATTTCACCATGAAGTTTTTGGGGGTCCCATACATCAAGTCCAGGATCATCCTCGTCAATTGGGCAAAGCATAACTGGGTTTGGCCAAAGCCAATTCGTGTACACAATGAGAAAACGTGAAACCAGCATACTAGGTATTGCATTAGGAAAAAGCTGGCATACCTGAGCAACTAAAAGAGCCAAATTCACACCACCAAGAAACCCTGTAACCTATACAAGACCATAAGTGTCTTACTATTACCAACTACTCTCATATTTAAACTGAACAGAAGGAACCAAATCTTACATTAGAATAAACGCCACGCCTCTTAGCCAAAACTTTAAGCATCCAAGTGTTGTGCAGAAGTTCTACAATTTCAAGGCAGATAAATAGATGTCAAAAGTCAATAACACAAACAACGATAGAGGTGTATCCTTATACAGGTATAAATGGGTAACCTCTAAACTTGGTAGAAAAGTGAACGGTATGAAAGTGATCCTAAGTGATTCATATGCTAACAACATTTGTAAAGCACTTACTCCAAAAAAATTAGATTAGTATCTTATGATATAGTTCGTAATCATATTTCATATGTTAGTTAAATCTGAGCTTCACGGAAAAAATGAGACCAGATTATGTTTGCGCGGTCAACACCACTTGAACTGTTTTGGCACATATACATAGACCCGCAATCCTCTAGCCATTACCTGACCTGATCGTTTTTCCATATATTAATATGATGGAATTTTATGTGAAGTGTGGGTAAAAAGTACTCACTTTGAGCTTGAACACCTTGAGTAATGGACTCACGAGAAACCTGCAGAAAAAGTATTCATATGATTAAGTAACTCAGTTATGAGTGACTTTTCTGTGAAAATAAATGAAACTTTATAGGTAGAGAAGGACTAACATATAAACTCAATTACATTATATACAAGCAACACGTAATGAAGAAATAAGGCAACAATAAAAACACTCACCTCTTGCTCAGTGCCACAAAGGGTGCATATGACCTGAAATAATGGTAACATTATATGCATGTTTAATGTGTTAAGCGAAAAACAAGTATAAAAAAGCTTCAAACTTTTACAGGAAGGTACCTGTTGGACCTCATGGCGAGGGATGGTTTGCCTCCTTTTGATCAACATTGATGTCATTCTATAAAACGATGAAAAAATTATCAGTACCTTAAAACACATAGGTTCTTAGCTACAATTCTAACAGGGTAGCGGAAACCTTTATTTTAATCTAACACACCTTAGCCTCATTATGACAATGACGACAATCAAATATCTCATTGCAACAAGGAGCCCTAATTCGGCACCGTCGACGGTAGTGAGGACATCTGTCAAGGAACCAGAAAACATAGGTTACTAACCAGCCACACAAATTGAACTTCATAGATAAACAGGAAACAGATATTATCCGCCGTACCCATAATGGAGGGACCCATTGTCAAAAATTTCCGAGTTCACAATTTCTGCATCAATGTGCTCACTATCCTCATGCATATGCCGATCGCATGACGTTGGTTCTTCCGTAAAGGTGATTGTTTGTGTTGTAATTTCTTCATTGCTTTCTTGAAAGCGCACACTTGGAAGATCAACTGGATGCTCCATTCAGACTAAGATCAAAATAACAACTAGTTTGTCTGAAAGCACCTGCATTCAGGGACATGTTAAACAAATAATCCTAGTTTTACAGAAAGCACATCCATTTGCCAATGTGGCTTTCTCTCACACTTCAGTACATCAGTTGAAATCAGCAACATTTTATCCAACAGCTGCAACCAAAGTTAGGTTTAACATTCTAAAGTTCAGCAATGAGAAATTCCACTCTTCCACGAAATGAAGATATCCATGGCATGGTTTTCTGATTCTTGAAGTCTACATCCTTTAATCAAGATAACCTCAAAAACAGGCATAACCTAAGGTAACAGCAATAGATCACAAAATCAAGTACGTCCTCAATGGAAAAAGAAAACAAAAAGAGGGGAAAGCACTAGTGGTGCACATATCGAGTAATATTCCTTCCCATCAAGCACAAGCCTACCTCAACCGCCATTTTAGACCAAACATCTTCACCAAAAGAAACGTACATTACTAACTCAAAATTTAGGCCACACACACTTGAAGGCCTTTCAATCATCGACTCTCGAGTCCAACTTGATAAACTGCAAAGTATGAACTCGACAAAAAGAACGACTTGAGTAGGAGACCGCAAAAGTTAGGAAAATCTAATTGTTGCCATATCAGCAAATCAAAACAGTGTATTAAAGCTAACAACACGTAAGGTTTAAAACGCATATATGCTCACATAAATCGTGTAACAAAGACTAAATCGTTGTTAAAAACCTACCAATGTCTTTTACATTCAATCACAGTCACCTGTACAACTCATTTATTCTCTAGAATCATAAGATCCATGTTTTACTCATATAGATTTTCCTAGACATTTTATCGAACTACTTAGTATAACAATTAACAGCGCATCTATAATCAACCCAGGCATTTTATCGAACACTTGGTATGCAGATGTATAATTCTATTAGACATTCTATCAAATGCTTGGATGTGTTTGTCATAAGTATCACTTAAGCATTTAGACCAAACACATAACTGTGAACCCTAATATTATACTATAACAAAGACTGTAAAAAAATCAACAACTTACAAACCTAACACAGAATTCCAATCCAAACTACAACTAACAACATCACAATATCGCAAAATAAGCAAAAAGAAATAAATTAAATCGACCGAATTGCATGTTAATCCGTTAGCCCTAACGAGAGTAACGATCTACCTTCGATTAAATCTATAGTAAGCTTTGATTGCAGGTTAATCCGTTAGCCCTAACGAACTGAGTGACAATCTTGTTGATTTTCATTGCTGTGAGTGTGTGTGAAAGATAACGATCTAATTTAGAAAAAAAGGGCTGGTAAAGTGACACGAAATGAAAGGGGAAAGTGTTTAGATGAAAATTAGTGATAGTTTACATAAATAAATATTACTGCTAGTTTACATAAATAAAGTTTTTAGAAAATTTAGGAATGTTTTATAAAATTTTAGTAAAGTTTTTACACAAGTATTTTGTAAAAAAATTTAGTTAAAAGTTTTAAAGACTTTGAAAAAAAACAGCCTTATATTTACATTTTTCAACAAGTAAGGTTTTAGTAAACAATAGATCGATGACCATACCAGCCGTAATGTGACCGAATCAATCCGGTCTTTCGTCGTTCCTTTTACTCAAATTGTCTTCGGACCGGTCCATAGTACACGTTTGAATCTTATGCTTGTTAATCGGACCAGACCCGCCGAACTGAACTGGACCGAACGACCCGGTCATGGATAACATTTACGTGTCCTGGTGTTTTTGGACAAATCAGATTTTCCGTCCGGTACGGTCCTCGTCTCGTAATCTTGACCAAATCAGTTTTTGAACCGAGATTAGCCATGAGATATAAGCTAAACTTTCCTCACACTCTTTAGATGTGAGAGTAAAAGTAATACTAAATCTTATCACTTACAAAAAGTCAAAGTACAAAAAAAAGAACTACACTTTTGGCTCACACATTTATTATAAATGTGAGTATAATTAGGACTTTTGCTCACACTTTTTTATAAGCGAGGCAAAACTAGACTTTTACTTACATTTTATGTGAAGTGTGGGTAAAAATTATACTTTTGCTTACACTTTTTTAGAAAGTGTAGGTAAAGATTAGACTTTTTCTTACACTTTTTAGAAAGTGTGGGTAAAACTAGACTTTTGCTTACACTTTTTTGAAAAGTGTAGGTAAACATGTACTTTCACTTACACTTTTTTTATGTGTCATTAAAAATTGTGTCACTAAAAGCCCTTTTTTTTGTAGTGGTATAGGAATACTAGTATACCAATTGTATGATAAAGGTGACAGTGATGGGACTGTTGGATACTCCTTTTCATCCTGTGAAGTTGAAGAAAGTGATGGAGATGTTTTACCGAATCCAATCAGTGATGTTGATATTCCAACATCAAGTGAGCAGTTTCGTACACCTGATGATGCCTTGACAGCAAGTGCCCAAGCAATTCTGAGTAGATCTCAGAGGAAAAGCAGGTAAGACACTTCACAAAATCATGTTACCCCATGGTTGTTCTTAATAATGTGCTATGCATTCTTTCAGCCATAGGAATATTTATCTAAAATGCTTCATCACTTGGATTTCTCAGTCCTTAAGAAAAAAAAATTAGAGGTTAGAAATAGGAATACAGAACTATGTGGAAATCTTGTTGAACGTTGTAACTATTGTACTGTTATGCTTCCCATTTGAATTAAAATGTTAAGTATAATATTGTCATTACAATTGCAATACATGTATAAACACTAAAGATTCTCACATCTCTGAAAGAATATATTTTCTCATTATATAACTAGTATCATCTTAGTCTATGTTGATTAAGAGCCTAGCTTAAAGGTCAAAACGGTTATCATGTGCAGCTTCAAGCGTCTTTGGTTATATTTGATGACATAATGGATGTCTCACATACACTTAGAAGTACGGTCGCTAATGGTTCAGACTTAACCCTCGATGGTGCGACCTGCTACTAAAGAGAACCATCTTTCTATTATTTGTATATCACTACATACGGGCGATGATACGAATTTGGTTTAATAATAATTTAGTGTGACTGTTGTAAACGATGGTCATATTCTTCGCAACCATGTCCATAGAATCTTGAAGAAACATGTTCATGAAAAGGTTTATTATGTACATCTAGTCGACCTATTCAACGAGGTACATAGTATTGCGCTCTTGTTTATTATGTATTATAACAAGGCTAGGCTCAATCTTACTTAACTTCTTTGAACAAGCGGAATTTCAAACAGATGTGGACAGATGACTGCCGATATCACTACACTTGATGGAAAAAAGATCTTTCAAATTATACCATGTCTCTGTAAGTGACATCTTGATTATTATGTTCAAGCACTCCATGAAATTTGTTTTTACCACACACATTTAACTTCATGAACACACTACTCATGGTTGTCGGATCTTTTGTACCAATAGGGAAAATGCATGTAGGTTTCAGTCAGTGTTTGATGTATGTGGTTCACAACGTTGTTCTATTTAATTTTCAATAGTCGTCGGAATTTTGAGTATAAAAGTTCTTATTATTCATTTTACCTTTCGGGAAGTACATCGATATATGTGCTTTATTGTATTTTAAGTTTGTTATTCTTATATTTTTATTGTATACACTTCCAAATAATTTTAATTGATTCTATCATAGACTCTTTTCTTCAAGATTGCGTGCGCACTCTTTATGTTTGGAGAGAATCTGGATGATCATGTTCTAGCTAAAGTCATCCTTATTGAAATGGGTATATATTATTAAGTGCAGGTAATGCTTGCAACTATATAAATCGTTTTGGTCTTCCATGAATAATTAACTATCTTTTGTTTAGGGTTAACTATCCTTTTAATTTCAAGATATGTATAAAAAACTAATCTTAATCGTTTTCGTGTCTAGCAGGCTACATTGCTCATACTTTACCAAAAAAAGGCTGTACGTCGAGAGCTGTAAAGAAGATGTCATGATTTATAGAATTTTGATTAGATAACTTTTCTTTCTATAGATTATGTATCTTAGCTATTTTACATTGAATAAGTTGGTCAAAGTACAATATAAAATTTTCTAATTGTATTTAATTATTTTTATTATGGAATGTAAATGTTAATTTATATATTAGACTTGCTAGACAAAAAAAAAAAAACAAAAAAAGAAAAAAATTTAGTATATAAAAACAATCAACCAATTGTGTTGCAAGAAATAAAAATGTACAAATCATTAGAAAAAGAGTTGCATTGAAAATTATAAAACACAAGAAAGTGTTGCACTTGATACATTAAAGTGTTGTATGCTTACTGGTTCCAAATAAAGAAGTGTTGCACATCAACTTGAAAAGTGTTGTTATTGAATCTTAGAGTGTTGCACCTATGTGTATAAGTGTCGTAGTTAAAGTTAAAATAGTGTAGCATATGATTTTAAAAGTGTTTGCACAGTAAAGTAACACAATTGCTACATATGGCAAACACTTTAGAAAATGTTGCATAATCCAATATAAGTGTTGCATATACCTAAGGCGACGTTACATAAAGCAGCACTTGATAAAGTGTCGCATTATGCGTAATGTAACATTTTAAAGGCATAATACAACACTTTGTTAGTGTTGCTTTAACTTATAATGATGTATGAAAAATTTATAAAGCTTTCTTCAATCCCAAATGGAAGTTCATGATTCACACCATAATGCAATGCTTGAGTGCCAAAACAACAGCTTGGAACGAATTCAGTAGCATTATGGCATCTGCAATCATCTGCTTAGCTACCAACCAAAAGTTTAACTTCTCCAAATTCATCTTGGAAGGTATGCTCAAAAACCTTGATGCTAAAGTTGTCAAATTTCTTATGTATCTAAGGGTTGTACAAATATGTTTGAATCAAGTAGAGGGGTTGTTAATCCATCATAGAAAATATGTTGCCCCCTGCCACACCAAGAAATTTTTTGGTAATATGAAGAGAGTCAACAAGGATTTTTCTTCTAATGTCACACCATTGTTCCCAACAATGGTTGTGTAGACTCAAACACCACCACCCACCATCACTCCAACACCTATCATAACATCAACACCAATAACAACATCAACACCAATCCCAACTCAACCAGCAACATCAGTTCACCCATCACAACCACAAAATCAAAGAGTGAGAAAGCGTACAAGGAGGGACACTGAGGTTACTCAACCTAGTGAACCTGAAATGGTTGCTGATGAGGATATTTAAAGTGAAAAAGTGACAACACAGTCCAATGATCCACTCAGTGGTGAGGATAGACTGAAACTTAATGAATTGATGATTTTTTGTACTAATCTATAAACAAAGGTTCTTAAATTAGAGAAGACCAAGTCCTCACATCAAATAAGGATTGAAAGTTTAGAGAGGAAGGTCAAGAAGTTGGAGAAAGGAAAGAAAACAAGAACTCACAAGCTTAAAAGATTGTATAAAGTTGGTTTGTCTGCAAGGGTTATTTCCTTAGAAGGTGAAGCTGTTGTGGGTGATCAAGATGATGCATCCAAATAGGGGAGGAAGATTGCTAACATAGATGAAAATGCAGACATAACTTTGGTTGATGAAGTTAAGGGGAAGAAAGATGATATGATGGTTGATGTAGATGAGCTGACTGGGAAAGAAGTAGTAGTTGAAGTTGAAGTTGCTAAGGATGTAAATTTAAATGAAGATGAGGTCACCTTGGCTCAAACACTGCAAAAGATGAAAAGTACAACACCCAGGGAAAAAGGGGTTGTTATAAGGGAGCAAGGTGATACTTAAAGAACATTTATTTCTAAGCAAAAGACAATGGATAAAGGAAAGGGTAAGATGGATGAGCAAGAAAAGCATTTGAAAGTTAAAGATCAAATTAGCTTTGATGAGCAGGAAGCAAGAATGCTACAAGCTCAATTTGATGAAGAAGCTAGAGTTGCTGAAAAAGAAGCTCAAAGACAACAAGAAGCCAATTTAGCTTTGATTAAAGAATGGAATAATGTTCAAGCTAAAATTGATGCAGACTATCAATTGGTATAGAGACTTCAGCAACTAGTGCAAGAAGAGTTGACAGATGCAGAAAAAGCTAAACTATTTGTTCAACTCTTGGAGGCTAGGAAAAGTAATTTGTAGTGAAAAGAGAAGAGGAGCTAAGAAGCAAACCTCCAACAAAGGCATAGAAGAGGAAAACTATGTCTACATATCTAAAGAATATGACTAGAGAGAAGTTACATTAGTTGAAGAACAAGAGTTATGATGAAATTCAAGATTTATTTGATCAAGCCATGATTAGAGTGAATGCATTTGTAGATATGGATTCTGATGTGTTGGAAGGTAGCTTAAAAAGAGCAGGCAGTGAGCTGAGATAAAAGTCTTCAAAGAAGCAAAAGACTAATACTGATAAAGAGACAACTAAACTTCAGATGTTAGTAGAAATAACTCCTGATGAAGAGGAAGTAGATGTGGATGCTATTCCTTTGCCACAAAACCCCAGTCATTGTTGATTACAAGATTCATAAAGAAGAGAAGACCAGTTATTACAAAATCATAAGGGCTGATGGGAGTTTCAAGTTATACAAAGTGTTTAGTCAGTTGCTTAAGAGCTTTGACAGGAAAGACTTGGAAACCCTATAGAGGGTGGTAAAAGCAAAACATGGAGAAACAAGGCCACTGGAAGGGTATGAAAGAGTATTATGGGGTGATCTCAAGGTTATGTTTGAAACTTATATGGAAGATGCAGTTTGGAGAGAGCTAAGGGAAGGAAAAGTGATGATATGGAAGCTATTTGACTCATGTAAAGTACACTTAGTAAGATTTTCAAACCTGCAGATCTATATGTTGGTGGAAAAGAAGTATCCCTTTACACCACCCACTCTTACTGACATGTTAAACAAGAAGCTTCAGGCTGATCATCTTAATGAAATGTATCATCAGCTTCTCAATCATTACACTAGACAGCTAAACAATGAATGAAGTGTTTCAAAGCATCCTCTTGGTGGTTATCAAGCTTTGAATGAAGAAACTTGAAAATTTTGAAGAAGAATTCTCAAGTTTAGGGGAGGATTGTTAGGATTCAAAGACTACTAGATGATGTTTAAGTTGTTGCTGCTCAAGCTCAAGCTCAAGCTTAAAGTTTATACTGCTCAAGCTTAAAGTTAATACTGTCAAGGTTAGAGTTACTGCTGCTAAGCCAAACTTAGTGTTGTTCAGTAATCTTGATAAAAAATATGCTAAGTAGTTAATACTGCTAGTTACTACTGCTAGAGTATATTACTACTATCAGTATAACTTAGTACTGCTTGTTACTACTGCTAGTATGTGTTAGTACTGCTAGAGTAAAGTTAGTACTGCTAGAGTAAAGTTAGTACAGCTAATGAATATTGATGAAAATATTCTAAGTAGTTACTGCTGCTTGTACACAGTTAATGATGTTGGTACAAGTTACTACTGCTAGTGTTTGGAGTTAGTGTTGCTGATGAAAGTTACAACTGCTGAAGAGTTACAGCTGCTGCAAGGGATAAGAGTGCTTCAAGATAAAGCTGTTGAGAAGAATACAGCTGGATACGATATGTTTGAGATATTTTAGGAAAAGATTTTGTATATCTTTTAGATTGATAGAAAGTATTGTATGTTGACTATGACTCCTTGTGTCTATAAAAGGAGGTCGTAGGTCATACCAATATACTAATAATACTAGAACACTTAGAATACAATCCATATAGCTTCAAGGTTTTGTAAACCCTAATACTGTTAAGAGTATTCGTATAATATATTGAGGCTGAAAGTTTGATTAAACTGTTTTGAGTTATCATATTACTGTTTCATTAGTATTCTTCTTATTACTCAAGGTCTAGATTCTGCATAGACTTTGAGGTATCTCACAAAGTTTCTACCATAATAGTTTTGGATTTATCCAGGATTACTAACCTTTATACAAGCTAAAGGAAAGCAAGATTTATTCATTGGGATCACGCCAAGCATCATCGCAATGAATACGCTCAAATTTACCAAGATCGAATAACACTTGTCGCAAAAATGTCATTCTCAAAGTCAATCGTTTATATTAATAAGAAAAAACATCATCGCAAGCCAACTTTGCTGCAAACGATGAAAAAACTAAACCTCGAGCACGCACACAAACAAGAATCGTACCAGCCAACCATGTTTCATGCCAATCAACTATCTTCACAATCTCCGTCACCCCAAGAATCGTGCCAATCCGACCACGTTTCGTCGACTTTCGACTCGATTGTCACCTAACGCCGCGTTGTAAACGAGACCCTCTCAAGAAACCTAAAAATAAAATTATTTTATTTCAAGTCCTCACGTTCATCTTAGAGAGGGCACACAAAATATTTCGGCTCAATCCGACGTCAAACGAATGAGTTATGAGAAAACACATAATAGTATGACTCCTAAAAAATCAATGTATATTCCTGTCACTTTGGTTTTTATGCAATAAGTATATATAGGGGGTACCATGGTTACTCGCTCACCTTGGTGCCCGACGAGGTGGATAAAGGGCAACCAAAGCCGAGGTTTATCAATGTTCCTTGGCCCGTCGTAGACCAACCAAGGCTCCTAAGCGAGATAGGAACCGATCAAGGTTCCTCGACCCGTCGTAGACCAGACCCCATCAAGGTTCCTCGACCCGTCATAGACCAGACCCGATCAAGGTTCCTTGCACGCCGTAATGACTTGACCAAGGTTTCTAGCACTAGGTAAACTTGCCCCGACAGTTCCTCGCACGTAATAACGACTTGACCAAGGTTTCTCGTACGACGTAAACTTCACCCGATTGTTCCTCGCATGTCGTAGTGACCTAGTTGAAAAAGTGTAACTCCTTAAAAATTTAATTTTTGTTCCTGTCACTTTGGTTTTTATGCAATAAGTATATATAGGGGGTACCATTGTCACTCTGATAATATCAAATAGTTAATATGTTTTAATATCGAATTCCATATGAAAATGCTTATAAATATGTTATAAATGTTTGAAAATGTTACTTAATTATTTATATTTAGTTTTCAGGGACCAAGTGAGCATTTTAGCAAAAGACGTAGGATTTGGACAAGAAATGCACTAAAGTAAGATGCTCAAAGGCTTGTTACAGCGTAACACCCCCAAAGGATTATGCCGTAACATATTTTAAAGAAAATATGAGTCATCACATCTTTTACGACGTAAAGCCTCTCCTACTTTATGCCGTAACATTCAAAATTCATAGAAGATGATTTATCTGAGTTAGCGTAACGGCGTAACATAGGTGACAAGGTTACGCCGTAACATCATTTTAGTCTAAAAATATTCGAAGCCTATGTAGCAAGGTTACGGTGTAACATCTCATAAAGGTTATGCCATAACAGTTTCGAAATATATAAATAGAGCCCTCATCTGGCTCATTCATCGTCACTCACTTCCACAACCCACTTCACAGTCTCAAGGGGTGAACCAAGCCCTCAAGATTTGAAGCATTCCACTGGAAGTCCAAGGGAGAAATCACTTTACATATTTTCTTTTATTTAATCGTTCATAACATTTACTATAAGAACAATGATGATTTAATCCATGTTAACTTGCATTAATTCTTGCATTACTGTTACCATGAGCAGCTAAGCACCCTTAGTGCTGGCCTAACCATGTATTTACAATTGTTGTGATTATTGTTTCCTGTTCAATTATGGTTCTGTTAGATATCCTTGTAGCCTTTCATTGATCCTTAGGTTTTGGTAGTATAGAGGGTGGCTTAGATCTTGTTAATTCTGATATTAGACTTACCCGATTGAACCTGGGATTAGCGGGATACTAGGGTAGCTTGGCAACTATCCCTAGTGTAGGAATTTACCATATTACTGCCTTTGCCATATTACATACTTAAAAAGCACAGGAACTCTTTTAGAGGGGGTTAATAATAGGCTTAGATTAAAGAAATGGTCTTAAGGATAGTTGGGGATTAACCACTACAAACTTAGATGTCCTGCTCGTGTGATCGTAGGGGAATGTGGGATCGCAGAGTAAATATAGGACATACCTCAAATGCCAATTCGGGTCTGTCGAGATTAGAACCACTAATGGAACTTATAATCTAACATTCACATGAAAATGAAATCATAGCAATAGTAATGAAATGATTAGGTTAGCACGCTTTTCTTCCTGATTACTTCTATATCAACTTTAAAACTATTTTCAAACGTGACACAATTAAATTAAAACTAGTAAATCTTAGCTCTTGGGACGACCTCGGATTTACCAATCTAGTACACTATAAACGACTGGGTTCTCTCCCCGTTTGTGCGTGTATCGGTAGACGAGTTTTATAAATTTAAAACTTGGCAAATAATTATTTAAAATAATTTACGTATCAAGTTTTTGGCGCCGCTGCTGTGGAGCTAAAACTAGTTATAATTTGATTGCTTGTACTTAATTATTTTTCAGCACTAAATTCTGTTAATTTTTCAGGAAACGTGATAAATGAAGTAGATATTGAGAATCTCACCATTGAGCAATACCTAATGTTGACTCAAGGAAACCTAGTACAGGGTATGGTAAAAAATGAATTTGGAGGGATGATGAAAAAAGACATCGAGGATATGACTATTGCCAAATACATAGAGTATGAGGCAGACATAAAAAGGCAACCATGGAAAAATGCTCGATTATATTATCCAACAAATAGGGATACCAATTCTCTTAGCCATGATAGGAGTAGGGTTTTGGGATATGAACATCACTCTAACAATTCAAACATCAATGCCTATTTACCACCACTGCTCCCTTGCTTCAAACCTATCCAACCCCCTACTAAAATATGTATGAACCCCTAGAAGAAAACACTGATGTTGTATAAGAAGACAAATCAGCAACAGTTGAACAAAAAGTAAGTACTAATGAAGAATTAAGCCCTGATGAAGATTTTGATGTGTGGCTGAATGCAGAAATGGAAAAACGCATGTGTGGGCAAGATAAAGAGAATGAGGAGGACGCCTTAATTGACATCCTTAAGACATTGGTTGGAGAATGCAAGTCAGTTTACACCAATAGGAACACTAGAGTAGAAGCATATTCTTGTGGAACTAACTAAGTACAAGGAGTATCTTTTATTACAGAGAATGAAGAAGGTGACATTTCAGGAACCTTACCATGCTAGCTACCACCTAATGAGATACACCCAGGAAGTTTTACTCTACCTTGCACCATTGATAATCTTAATTTATACGCTATGGCAGATTTAGGAGCTAGTGTTAATGTAATGCCTAAATTAACATTTAAACATCTGAAACTAGCTAGCCTTAAGGAAACCAGTATGGTAGTTGAAATGGCTAATATAAAGAAAAAGGCCCCATTAGGGATAGTAGAAAACATCCTGGTAAGAATTGATAAGTTTCTATTCCTTTCTGATTTCATAATAATTGACATGCTAGGAGAATCTAATGAAACAATAATTCTAGGTAGGCCATTTTTAGCAACCATACATGCTCAAATTGATGTTTTCAAAAGATAAATTTCATTAGGAATAGGGGAAGATAGAATAAGGTTTTATATGGATGGAGGCGTGAGTCACTCTAAGATTCCTATTGAGAAAATTTACATGGCAAACTCTGTTCGTGAAGAGAAGTACTTTAACCCACTTAAAATCAAAAATGATGTATTTTCTTATGAATCCCCTGCATGTATGCTATTTGAGTAACATACCCAATCTTGTGAAATTGAAAGCATAGACACTTGATTTAGTTCAGGAACTTGAAGGTGGTTATAAGGTGCGAGGCCTGAGCTTAGAAAAAATAGTATCAAGATGGCATGTATGTAAACCTGTTTGTGTATTTTATAATGAAGAATGTGGAAAGCATTACGGAATGTAGCCTATGTGTAATCCTGATTTAAGCTTTTGTAGTTGATATGATGCTATTTATGGAAAATGAGAGAATGGGATGCTCGAACAATGGATGTGTTTTCGAGATCATGAAAGACAAAGTAATGGAGGTAATATGATGGTATTTGCTGACTTCCTTAAGGTGAGATATAGAAATAAGGTTATTGACGACACAACTCGTGAAAGGCGATACTATCAATGGGTGGCAGAGAATAGTGAGTTTAATGATAGCAGTATCATACAGGAAGCAACAGTAGGTAATAACCCATGTAAGTATCACCGTGAATACCCTCACTTATACCTTCCTTAGAAAATCTTGCCAAAACTAAAAGGTACCATATTTGATAAATGGCATTCAAACATAAAAACCTACTTCCCTGACTTCCCACAAACGCAAGTTAAAAAACTACGGCCTAGGGACTATTCATTTGAAGAGTGGTTAAAAATAAAGTTGGGACATAAAAATGTCAGTAAGCTTATCAGGAATAAAGTAATTAATGAATTGTTAAAAGATAGTTTTGATGTTGAAATCGACTTTGGGAAAACACTTAACGACCCGTATTCAAGAAGGTTTGATGAATACAAGGAAAATTTTGACAGTGAGATTGAACAGTTGGCAAATGAATATGATTTGAGGGTAGGAATGAAAAAAGTATACTCTGGATGATATATGGGGAAATGTGAGGTTTTAGGATACTGAATGCCAATGGCACGATGAAGGGTTTGAGGAAGAAGAAGAGTGGGAAAGTGGCATAGAGAAGACATGCTACACACCACCTTTTGTCAAGAGTGAAACTTTTGAAGTCAAATGATACTCTTTCAAAAATAAGAAGAGTTTCATGCATATTACTAGAAAGATAGATGATGCCCAGCCATTAAGGAGAGTTAACAGTTCTAGATACATGGGAATGATCAGGAAAGATATGGATGAATAAGGGAGAACTACTAGGAAAACGTAAAGATAGTTTGAGTCTAACTTAAAGACTCGTTAATAAACAAAAGTGCTTGTTGGGAGACAACCTGTCTTTATTTAATGAAATGTATCTAGCATTTTAAATTTTAGTTGGTTTTTGTTGGTTTCTCTCTTGTTTTGCAGGTTCTAGAACAAGGAAGTGGAATTTGAGGTCTTATTGACTCGTTTTCATGTGGTAGAAAGGTTCTGTCTGGGCATAACCACATTGGTTATGCTGTAATAGATATCATTATGGCATAAAGTACTCAATTAGTTATGCCGTAACCTTCTTATTCAAATTTCTAAAATTTTAAAACCATATGTTTACGGCGTAACCAATCCTATGGTTACGCCTTAAAACCTTTATGAAAACTAAAATAAGTTTGAAACCTTTTCAAAAACCGTGTATAAGTAAATGAACTTTGTGGGTATATTCTCTAGAAACCCTCACGAGACTTCACTCATCCACTTGGGCCACCGTGTGGTTTAAAAGGCTTGTTGCATATGCTAAATGCAACTGTGATTCCTACGAAAGTGAGTTAGATTTTAGTGTATATTTATTATTGAACGTTTAATGCTTGTTTTTGTCTAGTGATTTCTAGGGAAAAGAGGTTGTTCTATATACGCTTTGCAAGATTTCAGCTCTTTCATTTATCATTCGACGAGGAGAGCAATGCTAAGGGGAGTCTTTTGTTTTAATTATACTCTTATTTTAGTTTATTTCATTTCCTTAAATGTACAATATGGACATTGTACAAACCAAGTAGGGGGATGGGAGTAGAATTACCACTTGACCTATATTTGCCTTTAATTTTCTAGTTTTCTTTCAAAAATGGTGCCAATTTTAAAAATTTTGACATGTTTTTCTTACTGAACTAGAATGAATCTTTCCTGAGTACACTATTACCCTTAATTCAATTGGTAAGGTTAAGCCTATTATTCCATTTTTATCTATTATAAAAAATCCACCAAATATATGAGTGTGCTGGTAGCATTGTAGACTTTAGAACTTGGCATGTACATCTTTTCGAGACCTAATTGATTAGTTGGAATAGACGGTTTGATAAGGCAACATATTAGGAAATCACCCAAAAAATCCTATGTGTGTGTGTTCATCGACTTGTCATACTGACTTGTCGACCTCCCCATATAAAACCCATTATTCCCATAGAACACCTTGTTAAGCCAATCCTTGTTAAACCCAATATGTTTTATTACACCATTTCGCCTTAGCCTACCCTGTAGTCTTTATTTTCGTTGTGTTGAAGTCTCTGGCTGCTTAAGTCAATGGTTCGGGGTAATGGGTACGAAAATTTTATGCATTCATTGAAGACCTATCAAAATGATCTATAAAGACCCCCTTGTGTCATTACTTTTGATATAGTTCATCTCAAGTGGGGGGATGTGCATATAATATCAAATGCTACAATGGAAATAATAAAAAGATATAAACTCTTGAAGCATTTGCATGTTTAAAAAGAAAAGATGGTGCAACTATAAGCCATTTATGTACTAAAAATGCAAAGATGGTGCAACTATAAGCCACCTTATTGATTATGAAGAATGGAGCTAGTAGCCCATTATTAAATTTCAAATTTTCAAACTTATACTCTTGGACTTATGGATGGACAGTAGCTGGTTACGACAACCTTAGATTACTTTAGACTGCTTTGTATTTTTATTTAACAACAATTAACGTGTATCCTGTGTCTTATCCTACCCTATATCATTCTACATCCCAACCATTGGTTTTGCTGGAATGAGGGATTTGATTGCAATCATATATGTCTATTCCATCATTATAGATGCGTATATGTGATTTTGTCGCCTTTGTTAGTGTAACGCTTTTGGGAAAGGATTGCAGGATGATTCACCATGTTAAACCCGTTTGTCACCCATGTTACCTTTGTGACTGTTTAGACCCTAATTCTAGTTGGTGGAGACTTGTGTACTTTCTAAGCTTATGATAGAATACATGTTATGACTGTGCAATTGAGTGATCACCCCGAAATGAAACACTTAGATTAGTAATGAGAGATTGAGGGTTTTCGATCCCCTTTTCATGAGGTGTTCGGTTATGATATTTTCTAGCATAAGTAACTTATAAATTCATTTTTTCGAGTTAAATTTGGGAAATCTTTTTATAAATTATTCTAAACGATTCTACATAAGGTCAAGTAGAAGTCAAGTAGGGGGATATTTGATAACATCAAATATTTTATACATTTTAATATCGAATTCCCTATGAAAATACTTACAAATATGTTATAAATGTCTAAAAACGTTACTTAATTGTTTATATTTAGTTTTTAGGGACCAAGTGAGCATTTTAGCAAAAGACATGGGATTTGGACAAGAAATGCACTAAAGTGAAGATGATCAAATGCTTGTTACGGCATAACACCCCCGAAGGATTACGCCATAACATATTTTAAAGAAGAGATGAGTCATCACAGCTTTTACGGTGTAAAGCCTCTCCTACTTTACGCTGTAACATTCAAAATTCATAAAGGATGATTTATCCGAGTTAGCGTTATGGCGTAACATAGGCGACAAGGTTACGCCATAACATCATTTTAGATTAAGAAGATTGGAGGCCTACATAGCAAGGTTACGGCGTAACATCTCATAAAGGTTATGCAGCAACAGTTTCGAAATATATAAATAGAGCTCTCATCCGGCTCATTCATCATCACTCACTTTTACAACTCACTTCAAAGTATCAAGGGGTGAACCAAGCCCTCAATATTTGAAGCATTCCAGTTGAAGTCCAAGGGATAAATAACTTTACATGTTTTCTTGTATTTAATCGTTCATAACATTCACCGTAAGAACAATGATGATTCAATCCATGTTTACTTTCATTAATTCTTGTATTACTGTTACCATGAGCGGCTAAGCACCCTTAGTGCTGGCCTAACCATGTATTTACAATTGTTATGATTATTGTTTCCTGTTCAATTATGGTTATGTTAGATATACTTGTAGTCTTTCATTGATCCCTGGGTTTTGGTAGTATAGAGGGTGGCTTAGATCTTGTTAATTCTGATATTAGACATACCCGGTTAAACCTGGGATTAGTAGGATACTAGGGTAGCTTGGAAACTATCCATAGTGTAGGAATTTACCATATTACCGCCTTTGCAATATTAATTACTTAAAAAGAACAGAAACTCTTTTAGAGGGGGTTAATAATCAGTTTAGATTAAATAATTGGTCTTAAGGATAGTTGGGGATTAACCACTACAAACTTGGATGCCCTGCTCGTGTGATCGTAGGGGAATGTGGGATCGTAGAGTAAGTATAGGACAGACCTTAAATGCCAATTCGTGTATGTCGATATTAGAACCACTAATGGAACTTATGATTGAACATTGCACAAGAAAATGAAATCATAGCAGTAGTAATGAAATTATTAAGTTAGCACGCTTTTCTCCCTGGTTACTTCTATCTCTTTGTTTTGTTGCATTTACTTTCCTATAGTTATTAAAAATCAACTTTAAAACCATTTTCAAACGTGACACAATCAAATTAGATCTAGTAAATCTTAGCTCTTAGGACGACCTAAGATTTACCAATCTACTGCACTATAAACGATCGGGTTCTCTGCCCGTTAGTACGTGTATCGGTAGATGAGTTTTATAAATTTAAAACTTGACAAATAATTATTTAAAACAATTTACGCATCATAGTCGCTCACCTTGGTGCCTGACAAGGTGGAAAGAAGGCAATTTGATCTGAGGTTCATAAAAGTTCCTAGGCCAGTCGTAGACCACCAAGGCTCTTAAGAAGCGAGATAGGAACTGATCAAGGTTCCTAGGACCGTCGTAGACCAGACCCGATCAAGGTTCCTCGCACGTCGTAACGACTTGACCAACGTTTCTTGCACGACGTAAACTTGCCCCGACGGTTCCTCGCACGTCGTAACGACTTGACCAAGGTTTCTCGTATGACGTAAACTTGCCCCAATAGTTCCTCGCACGTCGTAGCGACCTAGTTGAAAAAGTATGACTCCTCAAAAATTTAATGTATGTTCCTGTCACTTTGGTTTTTATGTAATAAGTATATAGGGGGTGGTAGGAATTGGAAGGTAATGAAGTGTGGGCACGAGTCGGCGTATTCCTGATTGATGTATGTTCCATTCTTGACGTTGATGGCAACTTCGCCCTCTAGTTGGTATTGGCCTCGTAAGGCACCGACCGGGCTTGATAGTATCAAGCCTGCGATGACCCGATACCTATCGTAGTTTTTATTTATCAAAACCAAAAAAAACTTTTCAAAAAAAACCACGATAAGTATCGAGTCATCGAATTACGCATGTGGTGGGTTTCGTTGCTTGTTGATCTTGCTTATGTGTTTGCTTGAAGGGATTTGTTTCTCATCTTTCATTTGTGACTCGACTCTATCGATTTGCCACCGCATTAATAAGCCATGTTGGCGAGCTCCGCTGTGCCTGACTGCTTCACTTGCGGGTGTTAAAGACGAGGAGCCTTGTTTCTTTTAGCGACTTGATCCGGCAATGATGTTGCCATGTCGTAGACCAATTGCATTTTATGCTCGACTTATCTACGTCATGGTTACGGAGTTGCTTTGGATTGTTGCCTGGGGCATGTTTAGCAATTTGTTCCTTGTTCATGGATACATTGGAAAGAAATGATGCATGGTTGCTTATGTTGGTTTATTTTCCCGATTTTCACATTGTTCAGTGCATTTTGGGGTCGTTTTGGCTTTTGGTTGCTTTCTTGGTCTTTAAGCCAAACGGGTGGCTTCAAGTTGGGATGGCTTTGGGGATGACGTCTGTAAAGGTGCATGAGTGGTGTTTGGTTTGTTACGTGTAGTTGGCTACGGCACTTGCAACAACTTCCATGCTTTCACACCTCTTTAGTTATGCGGCAAGGCTTGTATCGCCTTGAGCGTGTTGCGGGTTTACTGTGTTGAATACTTGATCAACGGTATCGGTCAGATAGATCAAAGTTTCATTTTGTCTTGCGTTGCATTTGCGACATGAGGTGAACCATGATGTGGTCTCTTTGATCCACCTTGTTGAAGCACCTATTTCGACATTGTGGCACATCGAGCATTGCTTAGTCTCTTTCATACGGAACATATAGTCGGCATGGATCTAATGATTCTTGTTTGCCCTCATATTAGCGTTCTCGCTTCTTTAAAATGACTTGCGCTATGTGTTGGCTTGTCCATCCGTGGTGCTACGTCGAAGAGGAATGCTACTTGGTTGTCTTGTCAGTAGTCATATGCTTGTCTCAAAGATTAAGCCAAAGATTAAGCCATGTATGTGTAAGTATGAACAAATTGAGACTGTAAAACTACGAATGGCTCATTAAATCAGTTATAGTTTGTTTGATGGTATATGCTACTCGGATAACCATAGTAATTGTAGAGCTAATACGTACAACAAACACCGAATTTTGGAAGGGATGCATTTATTAGATAAAAGGTCGACGCGGGCTCTTCCCATTGCTGCGATGATTCATGATAACTCGACGGATCGCACGGCCTTTGTGCCGGTGACGCATCATTCAAATTTTTGCCCAATCAACTTTCGATGGTAGCATAGTGGCCTACTATGGTGGTGACGGGAGACGGAGAATTAGGGTCCGATTCCGGAGAGGGAGCCTAAGAAACGGCTACCACATCTAAGGAAGCTAGCAGGCGCGAAATAATCCAATCCTGACACGGGGAGGTAGTGACAATAAATAACAATACCGAGCTCTATGAGTCTGGTAATTGGAATGAGTACAATCTAAATCCCTTAACGATGATCCATTGGAGGGTAAGTTTGGTGCTAGCAGTCGCGGTAATTCTAGCTCCAATAGCGTATATTTAAGTTGTTGCAGTTAAAAAGCTCGTAGTTAGACTTTGGGTTAGGTCGGTCGGTTCGCCTTACGGTGTGCACCGGTTTACTCGTCCTTTCTATCAGCGATGCTCTCATGGCCTTAAATGGCTGGGTCATGCCTCTAGCGCTGTTACTTTCAAGAAATTAGAGTACTTAAAGCAAGCCTACGCTCTGCATACATTAGCATGGGTGGTAAATAAACTAAGGCTTAAACTTTTAGAAGTTTAAATTGTAGAAGCTCATCCTGCATTGCTTCCACCCAGCTTGGATCTTTTAAGGCTTGAACTGGTTTCTTGGGTTCCATTTGAGATAAGAAATAGGCAAACAGACAATTTTGAAAATCTTTGTGATTTGTTCTCCTAAGCTTGTGAATTGAGGAAAACAAACCATGTTCTTCATTTATCTTGGTTATATGTCTTGTCTGTACAGGTGTTTTTAGACTTCCAATCACTTGATCTTCAGGATGATCTTTATGAAATTTGGTGAAAGAAGTATCAAGGTCTGAATAAGATGAAATTACATTGTTCATATCAACCTCTTCTTCCAAATCTTCATCATCATAAGCATTTCTAAAGATGCCAGTATTATCCATTGAAGACACATTTGGAATAGGTGGAAGGGTAAATGCATTTTTAAAAGGAGAAAATTGTTCAAATAGATGTTCTTCAAATGCATTAGCAGTACTAAAAGAAGGTCCAGCAGTATTAACTGGTGGTGATGGAACAACATTATTAAATGATGGTCCAGCAGTACTAATAGATGTACTAACAGTATTAATACTATTAGTACTGTTAGTGTGTTCAGTCTGCATTTCCCTTTGATTCAGCCTTTCAGACTCACTTTTTGTATCTTGTGCATCATTTTCATTTTTATCAGAAGCTCCTCTTTCATCCACTTCTGTAGGCTTTATTCCAGCATCCCCTTCACTATCCTTAGGACCTTGAGAGATTAATGGATCAGTTGTGCATAGAGGTATTAGGATGTACTCTTGTTCAGGATCTTTTTCCTTTTGAGCTTGACCTGCAACAATGTTATCTTTGGTTCCTGCAATACCATTAGTTTGATTTCCTGCAACAACTGGCACATAGTTCATAGATATTGTCAAAGAATCAACATCAAAAAGCCAGTCTGGTCCATTTCCTTTCACATTAGGTGTATTTTCAAGAAATCTAATGTTTAAGGTCTCTTCAACTATCCTGGTCCTCTTGTTAAATACTCTCATAGCTTTACTAACCACTAAATACCCAACAAGATATCCCTCATCAGTTTTTCCATCAAACTTGCCTAGATGATCCCTATTATTTAAGATGGTAACAGGACACCCAAAAGGTTTCATGAAGTCTATCAGTGAAGGTCTTCCACGAATAATCATATAGTTGTCTTGTAGAGGCTTTAATTACTAAACCCTATTTACACATAGCAAGCAGTATTAACTGCTTCAGCCCAAAATGGGGGTGGTTAGCAACTAGAGTCCAACTAACATAGTTTCTTGCAGCCTCTATCATGTTCTATTCCTCCTCCGGCAACACCATTCTACTAAGGAGTCCTAGCAAACACCAATTTCCCTTCATTCACAGAACTGATTCATTACATTATTTTTGAACTCAGTTCCATTGTCACTTCTGATAACTTTTACTTTGTAGTCTAGTTGATTTTCTATTTCAGTTATGAAGGTCTTTAATATCCCACTAGTTTCATCCTTAGTGGCAAAAAATACCTAAAAAATCAGTTAAAGTCCATCAGTGACAACTAGGGCATAAGACTTTTTCATATAACTCTTAACATTTGTAGGACCAAATAGGTCCATATGAAACATATGTAAGGGTTTGCTGATTGAGTTTACAAGTTTGGCCTTATAAGAGGCTTTGTTTTGCTTTCCTTTCTGACAAGAAACACAAGAATGGTCATTTTCAAAATCTTTGAAGGCAAAACCTCTAACACGGTTTCCCTCACAAATTTGTTCATGTTTTTAAAGTATTATGTGACCAAGCCTCCTATCCATAAATTTAGATTCATGCAATTTGGGCCTTAGCAAAGGGCAAGTTAAACCTTTAGTGGAACAACACTCTTTAGGTCATCACTGTAAATGTTATCCTTTCTTTGAACTCTCAGCAAAACTTGCTTTCAACAAGTACTTAAAGTCAGAAGATAAAGACAAGAACATTCAGTGTCAGTAAAAAAGAACATTTATTCTATTGTCACAAATTTGTGACACACTAAACAATTATACTTAAGCTCCTTGACAAAAGTACACATATCAATTCCAATGTTCTTGTTTTGTATTACCTTTTCAGAAATTCTACCTTTACCATCTCCAAATGAAACACAACCACCATCTAACATCTTCCTATACATAAGATAGCATTTTATTCCAGTCATGTGCCTAGAGTCAACCAACTGTTAATAAGCTCCTTTTTCCTTGTAGCTCCTTCTGCTGTTGTTTGCCCTGCACAAAAATAAGAGAATTAGACTCTTTTGGGGATCCAAGCCATTATAGACTTGGATCTGCCTCGTGCATCAATGTAAGAATATTTCTTAAAAGTATTTAATGCACTACTGTTTTTGGATTTTCAAATCCAGCATGCTGAGGCCTTTACAGCATTAGTCCCTTTTCCCTTGTTTTCACTTACTACTGCTCTATCCCTAGCAGTAGTATCTTTTACCCTGACAGTATTAACCTTTCATAAAAAAATTGTTTTGTTTGATGAAGTACTTGCTTAAATGGGCTTTGTGACTGGGAATATCCTTTTTGTAAGCATTCGATATTGGTCTAATGATTGATTCCTATTGGTTTTTGAGCCAGTAGTATTAACCTGGTCGTACAGTATATTAACACTTGTACCAGCAGAATAATTTTGCATACCTGGATAACTACTGCTTGTGGAACAAATCTTCTATATAGGGTGATGGTGAGTCATTTTATTTAGCAAAGTTCTTATGAGTATCACCCTACTAAGATTTGATCCACACTGGTCTAAACCTTTTTTAACAACACACATAATGAAGATGCTCAAAACTACCACAAACAAAACAAGCTTTATTAATCATTTTAAAGTCACTTCCTAGACTTTGGGACATAAGATTGTTCTAGTTTCTTTGTTTCCCTCTAGGATAATTGTTTTTTGTTTAGTTAGTGTTTTCACCTTCTCTACTGTTCCTAGCAACTTAATAAATTTTATACCTTTTACTGCTAGGTCTAACAGTTTATCCTTAACATTAGGTAAAATTCTATCCTCACAATCATCATCAGAAGTCCAATCTTAATGACTGGTAGTTCTAAATTGTCTCTTCCTATATAGTTTTAGATTCTACTAGCATACCAATATAATTTACATCAGCAGACTCATGATTTGACTTAACTTTCTTAACATTTCTAGGTGTAACAACAATAATAACATCCATATTCTCACTTTTAACTATTTCATCCATAAACGTTAGATCTGGTTTGGAGGGAATGAAGTTCCCTGTATAAGGTGGGGGAACTGCATGATATCCCTTATCAGATTTAGACTTACTATTCTCCTGATTTTCTAACATCTCAGATGAATTCACAAAGCTTTCTATTGCAGGAGAAGCTGCATTATATCCTAGTCCTTTTTAAACTGTCACATACATGACTTTTAAGCAAATTGTTCAAAGATTTAGATGAATTTTGAAACTTCTCTAATGTTAGTTTTAACTCATCTCTTTCTTTTTTTGCTTTTTCTAATTTCTTTTTGTTTTCTACTAAAGCATTATCTCTTAGTTTAACTTCAAGGTTTAAAACATTAATGCTTTCTTCATGCACAACCTTATTTTTCTTATAGTGAGCTAGTCTAGCTTCTACTGATTCTAAACCTGCTTTATAAGATACTAAATTAAATTGAGAGTTTTTGTAATCTATAAGACTAACTATCATATTGTTCTTTGAGATTAGCATAAATTTTTACACATGATTTTAGAACAAGAAACTACCTCAGAATCAAAACTGAAGAACTCCTGAAGATGCATATGCCATTAATGCATAGTTTTGTAGGTATGCTCTTCTTCAGCTTGTAGCTCCAATCATACCCTTAATTCCCATCTTGGACAACCAAGTCCATTTTCCAGAGGAGTTTTCCACTGTTAAAGTTCTATTACTATTCTCTCTTCCTCTGTTTTTCCGCTAATTTCAGGAGCTTTACATTATCTGCAAGTGACCATTTTTATGACCAATTGGTAAGCACTCCACTTTAAAGCCTGTCAAATCCAACTCTTTGACCATTTACATCCAACTGCCTGCCTGTCCTCTTGATGAATCTCCTAGCTCTAATTGTCAGCATGGCCATTTCCTATTGTAAATCCATTTCTTCTAGGTCATTAGGATCAATTTGTTCTAGATCCTCTCGTGCAAGTTGAGGAGAATTAAGCTGACTAGCTAGGAAAGCACATATCACAGCATCACTGACGTTATCTCCAGATGTAGGATACTTTTGAGTATGATCACACAACTCCATAAGTAGAGTTATCACTCAATTGATTGCTGTTGCTGTTAGTGCTATTGGAGGACATAAAAGCCACATTTTGTGAATTTTGGCTTGTGTTTGTTGATCCTGTAAGTTCAGGTTCATATATCTTTAAGTTGTTGTACAATTCATCCAAACTGATGGTCTCTATTTCCTCTTTGTTCCTCCAGATCAAAGCATGGAGCCTTCAGCAGAAGAAGACCTTCCACAACAAATTTAATGTTCATGTCCTCTTTTGGAAATAACTTCACCTGGAGTCACCAAACTGACTATAATTATTTGCAATCGCTGTCAAAAGTTGCTCCACTAGTTTCTGAGCTGAACCTAAAAGTCTCATATTGTTGCATTATTAGAGTTCTCTGAACTTTTTGGATTCCTTTTTCCTGCCATACCTCTTAATTCATTGGCATTCATGAGCAGTTTACATCTTATAATGAATGTAAATCTTTAGTGTATCCTTATTTAGGAGTCCATCAATAGAGTTCCTCGAGCTTTCATCCATTCCTTCTGTCCTCTTTTCTTCTGCAGTAAAGTAAGATTCATATTCCTCATCAGTTCTCCAACAGTTCTCTTCAGCACTTTGTTACCATCAATTACTTCCTAGAGGAGTAATCAGTCATCGATATAGTATTGGTTCTATCTCATCATCCAGAGATCATATTCCCCTAGTTAGGACAAGAAGTCTTGCATTCAGAGTATGTTAGAAGTAAGTTCCTGCCTCCATCTTATTACTGAGAAATAGATCTAATATATATTGTTTGTTTCTTCTTATTCAAAGCTCACAACAAGCTCTGATACCACTTTGTTGATCCCAATGTAACAGATCTTAGAAACACCTGAGCTTGATGTAAGGGTTAGTATCTTTGGAAAGTCAAAAGTACTAATACTGAAACTTTGGTGTAATGAATATAAACAATGCGGAATCTAGTTTTATACCACAAAAGAAGAATAAAGAAAAGTATGTTTGAGACACAGAATACAACTAAAAATAATAAGCTTCAAATAAATTAATACGAACACTCTTTGACAGTGTTAGGGTTTACAACCTTGAAGCTATGACACGTGACTCATTTTTGGTACATTGAATTCTATACCCTAGGACCCTCCTTTTTATATACCTAAGGAGTCCTACAAGCTTACAATACTTTCCTTTGTTATCCATAATCCTTTTAAAAAAAACTTATACAGTAACTTTTACAAAAATAACTTCATACTTTATCTTCGTAAGTATTCTTGTTCAACCAATCCTTTTCTCTTGTCTTTTATCCCATTTGACAGTAAAACTTTTCCGAGCAGTTGGTAATCTTTCCATGCAGTTTATATTAGGCAGCATTAACTTTTGAACTAGCATCAACGTAACTGACACAGCATAGTAAGTAGCTTAGAATATTTTCCTTCATTTATTCATCATCATACTAGTTACCACTAGCAGTACTAACTTTATGCTAGCAGTTGTAACTTTATTCTAGCAGTACTGACATATACTAGCAGTACTAACTTTTGTACTAACAGTACTAATATATACTAACAGTAGTAACTAGCAGTAGTAACTTTATACTACTAGTACAACATACTTAAGATAATTTTTCATTAGTAATCACCAACATACAAAGTAATACATGAGTCAGTATTAACTCAAGAATCATCTTGAAGTCTTTAAATCCCACACACTCTTCTAAATTCTTCTTAATGAGTATGGTATAAAGAATATTATTATTGCACACTGAAAACCTTATTTTTGAGTCCTTCTATTTTTATAGTGTCGAAAAGACTCAATACGCCTGTATCTGGCAAGGTCGATACGGCGTATAGTCTGGATCCTTGGAGTGAGCGCTACGTCATAATAAATCATAACATCTTTCCAAATTTACTTTTATCTTTGAATAGTTATCTTCGACGATACGCTAATGAAAGACAGCTGGATTCGCCGTATTAGGATTTGGTTAAACGCGTTTTCATTTGTGAATGTCTGGCGCTTATACGCCGATCTCTTTTGCTGGATATTGCTATTGTGAAAATTCAGCAATCTTTAAATATCTTCGTTTAGGTCTAAATATGCGCCTTTACTGTCTTCACAAAACACTCCTAAATTACTGCATTTTACAACTTAAAGAAATTAAAGTACCAATAATGCATATTATTATATAAAATAAGTAAAACATATGTGAAAAATGATATAATAAAGTGTTGTTATTTGATTCACAAATATCCCCCTAAACTTGACTTCTACTTGTCCTCACGATACCTTAGAATAAGTTTCAATTTTATGAAAATGTGTCCCAACCGAAGATGAGGATATTTTCCCTGTTTAAGCATCGTTTTGTCCCTAATCACCTGTACATAACCAAGCTCCTTACGAAATATAAAAATGAAAACACTCAGATCACTCAACTAATCTAGGGTGAAACATTTAAGTAGTACACTCAATTGCTCGGTCATGATTAGTTTCGTATCATAGGCTTGGCAAGGATACACATCTCTACCGCTATGATATAGGGTATGGTATAACACCCGTGTTTTAGAGTCATTTACGATGTCAATATATTCACTATTTATTTTTATAATGTAATAGCGTTTTTGCTTTTTAAATCGTATCGTATAAAGTTAAATCTCGTTAGCTAAAAATTATCATCAATGTAAACGGGCATCAATACATTAAATGTTTACATCAAACAAGTGTTTAAGTAATTCATTTTGAGTATAATATTAACTTTGCTCATTATATTTTTATTGGTTACATAAAGGTGAGTTACGTATACGCAATTAAATACATTTAGGCATACCTAGAAGCACCAATACATATCTAGTACTCAACAAAAAAAAAAAAAATAAAAAAAAAAATACCCCACAAATATACTTAATACTCCAAAAACTATACTAAAAAAAAAAATTACTTATATATAAGTTACAAATTGCCGGATATAGATGAAAGACAACCAAATATATTATTTTGGAAGACTTGTGTGATATATCACATGTTATAAAACTACACAAGTTACTTCAACAACTAGTCTTATACCATTTCACTCTTGTAAGAACCCACTCCCACCCATGAGTTTCTTACACAAATGGTCATTCATGTCTAACAATGGTTAAGTTTAAATAACCAATCTAGTTAACTCATGCTACATAAAAAGCTACTATGCAAGTAAAACTACACTTCTCATTTTACTTACAAATTTCACACAAACTCTCTCCCTAAATAAGTCATAACCACGACCCAACTTAAAAAACACACATACATCCATAGAATTTTATTTTACAACAAATACAAGTGTTTCTTACAACATATCTAAAGATACCAAGAAGGTTTGAAGGCTGGTTTTAGTGTTTACAAGGTTAAAGAAGCAATGATCAAGATTAGGTTTTGTTGAAATTTAGGTTTTCTAATCTTGGAAGCTAGTTTATTTTTGCTAAACAAGAGGTTTAAGATTATATTGTTTCATCACCATACATCATATATAGGTTACCAAAAAACCCAATCTCTTTACTTTGTGATTTTATGCATAATATGATGTTTATGTAGATTTAATCACATCTAAGGACTTATTATACTTGTAAAAATGATTTTTACCACTTGTTTATGGTTTGGTGTAAACTCTTACATATGATAAATGTGATCTTACATCATGTTATAATGGATGTTAAGTAATGTACAAGTATGGTTTATGTATAAAAAGTATATATAAACAAGTTACCTAAAAAGTATATATATAAACAAATGAATATGTAAACTAATGGATCTTGTGAATTCTTGGACAATATATGAACTAATCATAGACTAGAGACCCTAAGAATGTAATAAATGTGATATAATTGGTTATAAAGGACTTGCAACAAAGTGGTTAAACTAAAAAGTTATAAAAACAACTTTTAAACACATTTTAAGAAATTTATAAAAGTGGACTGTTAGAATTCGAATTTTAAGGCATCTATTTTATGATTTTATAAAATTCTATATGTCACAAGGATCGTGGGCATGTAGAGAACTCGAAAAACCGATTTATAACGAAGGAGATACGCTAATTTTAAGTTATACGTTAATTAAACGCGTTATAAATTTTTTTTAAAAAAAACAAGTTATAAAATATTTATGATATATAAGGTTTTTTATTTTTCTCAGATAGTACATATTTTTAGGATTCCAATACAATAAGAATCGTATTTTTTCAATCAATAACGAAGGAGTTATGAATTTCGCGAGTTTACGATAATAAATACTTTTATAAAACTATTTTTATAAAAGTTACTGTTCATCTCAGACATGAACATTTTTGAAAACATCATTAATATGATAGAACTTTTAATAACGAGATACGTGCTCGAAAGAATCACTAAAAACGGAGCTAAAAACGAATAAGTACGACATTTTACGGGTTTTACATAAACGCAAATCTAAGAAATACTTATAAACAGTCATGAACAGTAAAAACACTATTCACTAGAGGACTAAAAAATAATAAAATGTAACATTTTTGATAATTAGTCTTAATACGAAGAGCGTGGATATAATGAAACGAAGAAACGAGCTTAAAACGATAAAGTTACGCCGTTTTTACTAATGAAATGTTTATAAACGTTTTAACTTTATAAATACGATTTCACGAACGCAATTAGATGTGATAGTAGCTAGTTTAAATAATATCTATATATGGTAGTAGTTATTCAAAATGCTTAGTACTTATATGGCCTATAATTAATTAGGTTGCATTCGGCGTTTATCTGACGGCATTTTCTGTGATATAATTGTTATCATACACTCAAGGTGAGTTCATAGCCCCACGTTTTACATTTTAATGATTTACAAGTTTTGGGGTGAGAAACATATGCATGTTTTATAATTGGATGCAAGTGGACATTTCACATTTACGATTACATGTTTTCCTAAGTAGCGATAACCATCTGAGCCCATTATCATGTGAGCGCGAATGTTATAAATAGATCTATTTGGGATTGACATCCCCGTTTGGGTGAGTCATGCTCACTGTGCTGGTTTGCCAGACAACGAACATATACCATGTCGGACAAAGGATGTTGCGGGTTAGAACATCATCACGGGCAATGTTGGCAATTTATATTGCATTTCATACATGTCGAGCTTCAGTGTCATGAGCTTAGGAAAACGTAATTACATTTTATGATGTTTGCATCTGTTGCATTATCATGCGGAAATCTCGCGGTCCTACATTATATATTTTATGAACCTATGAATTCACTCAACAATATGTTAACGTTTTAAGCAATGTTTTTCAGGGATCAATAAGGCACGAGGAGCAAGGGATACGTTGGTGGTTTTGATTTGGATGTCATGCATTAAAGATTTTGTCGCATTACATTTTGTATATCTGTTATGGGCTAGAAATCTTTGTATTTTGAACAAGTGAAACTTCAGGCTTTTGTAACAAACAATTTGTTAAATCCAATGTATCAGTTTTAAACGGCTTTTTATGGTCATTCTTATATATATCTTGTGTTATTGCTCTATGAAGTACCACCCTTAACCCATATTCCGCTGCCACCTAATTTGGGGGTGTTACAGCATGTACTTTATGGATCGAATATGGGTTCCATTAGTAGGTGATGTGAAGAAGATGATTATAGATGAGGCTCATACGACGAAGTACTCTATTCATTTGGGAGTGGATAAGATGTACCATGACTTGAGAGATATGTATTGGTGGCCAAGTATGAAAAGAGATGTAGCTACATACGTTAGTAAGTGTTTGACTTGTTCAAAGGTGAAGGCTAAACATTAGAGACCTTTGGGTTTGCTAAAACAGCCAGAGTTACTTGAGTGTAAATGGGATAGAATTACCATGGATTTTATCACTAAGTTGTCGAGATCAAGTAGTGGGCATGATATAATTTGGGTAATAGTCGATAGACTAACTAAGTCAACTTATTTTCTAGTTATACGAGAAGATTACAAGATCGAGAGGTTGGCAAGACTTTATATCGATGAGATAGTAGTAAGGCATGGAGTGCCTATGTCAATTATCTCAGATCATGATAGGAGATTTACTTTGAGGTTTTTGGAAACATTGCAGAAAGCATTAGGAACACGGTTAGATATGAGTACGGCTTATCATCCTTAAATGGATAGACAAAATGAGCGTACCATTCAGACTTTGGAGGACATGTTAAGAGTGTGTGTGATCAATTTTGGTGGCAGTTGGGATACTCATCTACCCTTAGCTAAGTTTTACTACAATAATAGTTATCTTTCAAGTATTCGATGTGCTCCATTTGAAGCATTGTATGGAAGGAAGGGTAGGTCACCAGTCCTTTGGGCCGAAGTCAAAGAGAATCAATTGATTAGTCCGGAAAGGGTGCAAGAAACTATGGACAAAGTGGTGTTAATAAAGAAGAGGCTCAAGGCAGCTAGAGATCGTCAAAAGAGCTATGTTGATGATAAACAAAAGCCATTAGAATTTGAAGTAGGTGATCAAGTGTTACTGAAAGTTTCGCCTTGGAAAGGTGTAGTGCATTTTGGAAAGAAGGGAAAGTTAACTCCGAGGTATGTTGGACCGTTTGAAATTCTTGAAAGGATAGGTCTTGTAGCTTATCGTCTAAGGTTGCCTCAAGAATTGAGTAGTGTACACGACACATTCCATGTGTCAAATCTGAAGAAGTGTTTGGCAAATGCAAATTTACATGTGCCATTAGAAGAAATTAAGGTAGACAAAACTCTTTGTTTTGTTGAAGAACCTTTAGAGATTATAGATCATGAGGTTAAGAAGTTGAAACGTAGTAGGATCCCAATCGTTAAAGTTCGTTGGAATTATAAGCGTGGTCCTAAGTTTACATGGGAATGAGAGGATTTTATGAAGGCTAAGTATCCTAAGTTGTTTGTTGATCGTGTTGATGAGAGTACTAGTTAAATTTCAGGATGAAATTTCCCTAAGGAGGGGATACTTTGACAACCATAATTTAACGAGGTTAGTTTGACCGTTAGAGTTGACTTGTCTAGCTTTATGTGTTTTGATTTATGTGCGTTAGTTGATTTGATGATATATGTGATATGGTATATGCATTATTTTATCATTGGTAAAATTAGTGAAGTGCGTATCGTAAATTTTGAGTTAGGATTGATTAGTAATTAGGAGTTGATAATTTATTAATGTAGTAAATAATAATAGTTGGGAAAACTATTAGTAGTGTTAGTATTTTTATTTTAGGCTATGTGTAATTTTTTAAAAGGTTTTAAGTAAATATGTAATAAATAGTTTTGTTTAAAAAAATATAAAAATATTTTTTGGGGAGTTGTTTGGATCGGCATAAAAAAAGGAAAAAGAAGAGTCAAGTTTTATAAGGAAACAAATTCTTAAAAACCTTTTTATAAATAGATTTTTATCATAAACATTAAAACATTTTATTCTCCCCCTTGGTGTGTGTCGACAGGTTCTAGAGCAAGAGAAGGAACCACCAAAAAAATTTCAATAAAAGTTGGGGTTAAGTTTGTGTGTTTTCGGATCAAAGGTTTAATCGTATAACCCTTTTTATTTAAATTCTTTTAATTTGATTAATTGTAACTTTTTAATTGGTGGAATTAGGGTTTCATAAAAATATAGAAAACATGTTATTTTGATCATTAATTAGGATTTAGGGTATAATTATTAGCGTATGGATGCGTTTGGTTAGGTTTAATTGTTGTTAATTTCGGAATTAAAACTAGGCAGATTTTTAAGTCAACTTGTAAGAGTCATAACTCGGTCATTCGGATGAGTTTGATAGATTTTATTGGCTCTAAAATTAACCACAGAGAGTCTATTTTCCAACAAATGTGGTTTCGTGAATTTAAAGTGAGTAGAAGTCAGTCAAAAATATTTTTACAAGATTCGTTGTCGAATTTGGGTTTTCAGGGCAGATTTATGTCGTGTTTGTGAGGTCAACACCCTTATCAAAACAATTTTTCTATGCATGAGGTTGATATTGGGGTAAGTTCTAGGTGTCTAGTAACTCCAGTATTTTTCCTAGAATTTTTCAAAGTGTCTAAGTATGCTTAATGAGGTCAAACATTTTGGTGTTCGATCATATCCGAATCTGGTCAGTCTGCGTTGTTGAATTTTTTAGAAATAGTTAGACATGTTTTCGTTGGTTGGAAAAATTACAATAGTTTCATAACTCATTGAAGTTGATTTCATTTGAATTTGGAAGTCAGAGGAGGTCATTTAGTATTTTATAAAAATTCGTAAAGTGACTTCAAAATTCTGCAATAAAATGTAATTTGGAAAGATGAAGTAAAACATGTTTAGAGTGTAGATAAAGCATTGGAAGAATGATGGGATATTTATAAGTGTATGATAAAGATTAGTATCCATCAATTGAAAGGTTACATGAACAGGGCCGTAAACCCTTGATCATGTGTAACCCGTTAATTATGTTGTGTAGATATTTGCTTGGATTTTTGTGCGCATTTGTGAAGATTGAGGTGAGTATTCATAGCCCCTTTTTCATATATTTTTTAGGGTGAAAATGATACTAAATGATTTTGAAATGTTTTAAGTGCTGTGAAAAGTTGTTTTATTGTTTTGGACATTACGTGTTATTATAATGCTATGTGTGTATGCATGATGGGATCAGAGGTAACGCCTACCTGTGTGTTGTGATATGATTTACGATCGGGACTAACGCCTACTCAAATTATGTGTGCAAGTAATGTGTATGAGTTATGTATGCATTCTAGGTGAGCTTGGTTATATGAGACGCCAGTGCTAATCTAAGCCTAAATGTGTAATTGTTTATGTAATGTTTTAAATTCTTGCATATGTGTATAATATTCATGTAATGTTCTAATTGTCTTGAAGTAGAGAAAGAGAAAGTTTTGAGTTACATCTATGAATCTCACGAACGTAATGTTGACGTTTTAAAGTATCATTTTTAGGTAAGCATAACAAGGTTTAAGGAGTTAGGATTACGTGGCTAGTGAGGCCTTAGGATCTTGCTTGTGGAGTCTATCTATTTACTGTTTTCCTTTTGTACTTTCGTATTTTGAGTACTTTAAATTAGGATGATGTTTTTCGATGGGATTTATTATTTCTATGTATTGTTGTGTTGTGATTAACCTTAATACAAGACTCCTCTTGTGTTAGGTGTCGTCATGACACTTTGGATTAATTTTAATGCATTCTAGTTATTCTCTATTGTTGACATCAATGTGTTGTGATGATGCCTATCGTGTTAAGCCTCGCATTTCCGCCTTGGCGGGGTGTGACACTCATCCCCCCACTTGAATTATACAATGACCTCGTTGTATAAACAAAACATTAAAAACAAGAAATTAAAAGAATTAGAATGAGAAACTCCCCTGGGATTCGCTCGATAAGATCCTCCATGTTGCGTATATGAGCAAGATAATTTGTTGTAAATGCGTCTAAATACCATCATGACTACAACACACATAGAGTTCTAGAAAATAAGCATCCCAACAAATTCATTTCGTTCAGAAGGTCATGTATTAATTATAAGAAAACAAATGCAATTCTATCTCCTGTATTCGTTGGTTAGAAATCAAAAATAAAAACCTAAAACTGTACAGGAAGTCGATACGATGTATCAATAAACTAGGATACGCTGTATTAAGACCTGTAAAAAGTATATGAATACGGGTCAGTCATCTATTACGCTGTATTCATTTAATGAATACGCCGTATAGATTGAACTAACAATAAAGTTTAAAAAGTGCAGAAAAGTAAAGACTGAATAACGTCCAAATAGTCAATACGCCGTATCCATTGAGGTTGGATACACCATATAAACAGTCTGGAAAGACAGACTCGATAAAAAAATACATTCTGGGTTGTCTCCTGGCAAGCACTTTTGTTTACAGTAAAGTATATAAGTTAGACTTGTGTTCAGCTTTCTTCACTCCATCTTGTGAATGGTCACTTGTCTACGTGCGAGCCATTCTTCTATCTTTGCATCGCTTGCGTATTTAGTTTCTAATTTTAAGACTCCTTTGTAGAAACTTTTAAGCTTTTGATATGGGTGCGAGATTCCATTCAGCTCATCTTGTGCACTCACCTTCATTAATGGTCGCATCTTGTTACATTGTGCATTAGATAGGTGTTTAAACCTTGGATGTGAACGCACCATATGATAAGTCACACTATTGTTACCATTGTAAATGGTAATCACTCCATCTAACCGTCTTGTCTTGACACAAATTTTTCTACAAAACAGCTTTCCAACAATAATATCATCCATTCTTTCATCACGATAAGCATCCCTATTTTCAACAACTACAAAATGAGTCACAACAAAAAAGTTTCCAACGAAAATAGGTACATTAATAAAAGCTCCAACAACATTTTTTCCTTTATAATCAACTTTATCTTTTATTATTGAATTATAGAATTTTCTAGACATAAGGTTGATTGATAAAATAGGGAAAAAGTTTATATTGACATGTTCAAAACCTATCATACACGAAAAATGCAAGTTGTAAGCACAAATATGGATCTTCTTATCAACATCATAAAAATTAGGGTATTCATTAATTCCCTCAATCTCTTCATCATCATTCCTAGTTTTAATTACCTCAATCATGGGTTTATCAATTACTTCATCATCCTCAATCGTCAGACCTAAGTCTTCTACTTGATTTCTCCTAAGCTCTACAGGTTTATTTAGATCATTTAGTTCAATATAGTCTCCAAAAGTCGGGTCAAGTGATCTCTTCAAAATTAAAGCTTCTCCCATTAGTCTAGCTTCCAAATCAAGTTCCAATCGTTCCCTTAGTCCTAATGCATAAACTCTCTTGATTATATTACTAGTAGGTTTATCACTTTTAAACGTAATTTTGTCATTCCCTACTTTTAAAGTAATTTTCCTCTAAAACACATCAATCTTAGCATGAGCAGTAGACAAGAATGGTCTTCCGAGGATCAAGGGGACTTTGATATCCTTGGGCATATCTAAAACAACAAAGTCTACTGGGAAGACAAATTTATTGATACCTACTAATATGTTTTTTGCTATACCCTTGGAATGTTTTATTGTTCTATCTGCCAATTTAATTATCAACTTAGTAGGAGCGAATTCACCTAGACCTAGGTTAGTAAAGGTTGAGTAAGGCATAACACTTACGCTAGCTCCTAAGTCAGCTAAGGCTTTTTCAAAACAAACATTATTGATATAACAAGGTATAGTAAAGCTCCCTGGGTCTTTTTCCTATAGAGGTAGAGAATCTTCTAGAATAGCCGAGTTATGCACGTTCATTGATGCTTTGATTTGGTATCCCATTCTCGGCTAATCCACAAGTAAACTCTTCAGTGTATCCTTTTCTTTATAACAAACATCAATCAATCGACTTAGAAAAGGAATTTTTGATTGATTTGGCTTGAAAAACTGCATCCTGTTCTGGTGGCTCGATACGGCGTATCGTACAAGCTCGATACGCCTTATTGAGGGCGTGTCAGTTTCGACAGTAGTCGAGATCGACTTGACATGATCTCTCGGGTTTGTTTCGGTCAAGCTAGGAGAAAGCTAAGATATAAAATCGGTCGGGTCAAAATTTACTTTTTGTTCTCACCAACGGAAAACCTACATTCGTATCAACTATTTTTCCAACTAACATTTTTTTAGATATGAACAATAAACTAGATATATAAATTTAAATTTTTTGGCCAAAACGGGGTTGCGAGGGACACAACAAGGCACAGGTAAGATCACATTTCAATAGAAATCCCCCCCACACTTAGAATAGAACATTGGCCTTAATGTTCAAAAATGTCGGGTTTTACCCCCACACTTAGGAATGAAAAAAGGCAAATGCAAAAAAATCCAAGTATGAAAGGGGAAACACAAAATATATACATGATCAGGATTGAGGATTCCATAATAAGCAGAAGATCGAAGACCGGGAGATTGGAGGATTGAAAACAAGCACGGGTCTTCATGATCTTAAGGAATCTTGCAAAAACGAAACCACATACCATAGAAAGAAACACGCCCCCACACTTGGGCTATAAAATCACACACTATTATTAATAAGAAAATAGAAAGAAGAAAAGACATGGGTTGCCTCCCAAAAAGCGCTTATTTTTGTTCACCGAGTCTTGAGCCTGACTCGATCCCCCATACTTGAGCTGGTCAAGGAGGAAAGAAATGGAGTAACGGAACATCCAAGTGAGGAATGTCCCCTCCAGAAATCATCATCGGGCTCTTAGAAAAATTAGAAATGATTTCGCCCCGATGAGATAAGAGAGGAGAAATGAGAATACCAGGATTGAACACCTTGTCCTCGTTTTCGGACGAAAACAGAAGCAAAGTGTCATTCACTGGAGAAAGAGGATCACGGATGAATGAGATAGAAAATTCATCCCATGATAAAAAGTCTCTCGGAATGGACTTCTATGAATATCCCTGGATCGAAAATCTTGTTTCCAGATCCGAGGGAATCGTGAGAAGGAGTGAAGTCCAAATCCGGATCAAAGGTAGGAAGGGTGGGCAAAATATTAGGCATAAGAACATAATGTTCAGAAATACCCTTCACCACGTCACAACACCCGTATCGGGCTCAAAATCAAAACAAATCTCAACATCTGGTGGTTCTGGAGGAGGACGAGAAGGTAACGGATCATTAAAATGATCAAGGTTAGATGACTCATTTTCGGGAAGGGGAAGGGAATCATTATTAATCAACTCTTCAAGAAAACAAATATCCCCTTCTGAGTCATAATCATCATCCTCAATGCCCGGTGGCATCGAGTCATCAGAAGCAAGAAATAAATCGATCTCCTCCATAAGAGAGTCACTATCCTCAATGAGGATAGGAGATAGGGAGGGAGACTCGATAATCCTATCAACATTTTTAGAATTACATTCTTCCGGCGGTCGTGGAGATGAATTATCATACAACAAATTCTCAACAAACGGATTTCTTCCTCTAGATCAAAGTCGGCTTTCTCAATTCCCGGTGGAATTGGATCGATATGAGCGAGTTCACCGGAGAACTCCTCGAGAAGATAATCAAACTTAGGTGAAGAATCAATCAAAGTATCTCGATTAAGCAAAGATTCGATAAGATTAGACTCGGCATTAAAGGAATGCGGATCTATCTTGGTAGAAATGATTTCTTCGTCATCAAAAAGAGGGTTCGAATAAATTTTGAAATTTTCTTTCGGAACGTCCTCATCAGAAAGTGACTCGTCATCACTAAAGGTGAAATCGTCGTTAGAATCAAAGAGATGATTCGAGAAAGTTGTAAAAGTCGGAGAAGATTCATCATTAATGGGAACATTACACTTACTTTTATTGTCAGAAGTAACCTCGGACTCACTTGGGATTGGGACAAGGTTCTCAACACTAGACTTTATTAATTCGTCTGATTCCTTTTCAGGAATAGTGCTAAGATGCTCATCCCCCATACTTAGAGAGTACTCAGTTTCTTCAGTTGGTAAGTCGGGTGTGATTGCAATAGTATACTCCTCGTCATCATCTAAGTAGAAGGCATGACGACTCCAACTCGGACTATTAATAAACCCTGCCAGCTCCGAACTTATATTTTGCACATCTTCAAGAAGTTTATGAATCAATTCTTGAATATCTTCTGGAGGATGTTGCTTTTCTCTATGCTTAATTTTAAAAAATTTCTCCCAAGCTAGCAATAAAACCTTTGGCGTTTCTTTAAAAGATATACGATTAAATTTCTTTAAAAAGGTTTCTATAGAAATCATTGAGTCTTCTTTAGCTTGCAACATTTCCACACTTGTTTCTTGAGGAGGTTGATGAATGACGGGAAACTGCGGGGGTTAGAATTGGTCAAAACGGGAAGAATTAGAATAATATAAATTTTGGTTCATTGGTTGACACTAAAAACTTTCATGAAGACCCCCACAGTTATCACAACAAAGAAAACTCGGTGAATTTTGTGGATAATAATTATCACTAAAGTTTTGATTGTAGCACGGTTCCTGCTCATAGACAAGCGGTACCCGTGGTGGACAATCAAACCCATAGTGAGAATCGTTCCCACATAACTCACACGAGTATGTCTCGTACTGGGCTGTGGAGGAGGGTAAGAAAAATCGGGTGTTTCATTATAAGTATAAGGATTTGGGTCATAGACAAACTCATTTCCGGATCCTATACTGCTACAGCCCTGACAGTTTTCACCATTAAACGGACCTCCACACCACGAGCAACCAAAATGGTCATACGAAGACATGTCGAATAATTAAACGGATAAGAGGATAAAGAAGATAAGAATTAAATGAAGTAAGAGGATAAAGGAGAATATTTTTTGAAAATTTTTATAAAGATAATAAAAATAAAAAATATTTTTGGTATTTTTAATATTTATAAAAGAAAAATAAAAATAAAATAAGAAGAAAAATATTTTTGGATTTTTATGTTTTTTATAAGAACAAAAATAAACTTTCCGAAGAAAGGATCTTCAAGGCTCGAACACGAACAATCCCGTAAAAATCGCTACACCTCTCCCCGGCAGCGGCGCCATTTTGATGTTCGTCTTTTTACAACGCTTTTCTCAAATAAACCCTCCGATATATTATATATATTTATAGAAAATACATATACGTATACTTAAGCTAAGTATCATTCAAATTATTCTTAGGAAAAAATAAAAAGTAATCAACAAGGGTATCGTTTTCCACTGTGAGAGGTAAATGGAAATCTACGTTCAAGTTGTAAATCGAGCTTGATTGTCATTCAAGTTTTTGGTTTTGGTTTTAAACTATTTTTATGCAAAAAATTAAATTAATATTAATTCTAAGATTTAAAGCTACAATATTATACTAAAATTAATCTAAAAGATATAAATGACTAATATGCTTGCTAATTGACGTGAAAAGTTCATCAAGTGTGAATTAAGGTTTATTAACGAATTAATTCCCTTTGAAAAGATAATTATCTCACAACGTTGGTTTATTTTGACAAAAATCTCTCAAAAAGATATTAATTACTAGATGTATAGTTTGACTATTTCTCCGGTTTTTGCCCTTTGAAACATTCAAACTATAAATCTAAATAATCGAAGAAAACCCTTTTTCAAATCAACACTTAATTTCCAAATCACTATATCACTTAACAAGCACTAACTAAACTACTCGCTACTTATATTGATAAAATAAGCAAAGCAAAACATTTTATACTAAAGCTACACTAATTAATTGAAAAAAGGATAGAGAATGGAACCGAATTGAATTCGGTCTAGACCCTTAAGCTCCACGCCTCATGAGTAGACCGGTACCAAAAACACAAATCAAATACAAACTGTTAACATGTAATAGTTATAACAAATAACAAATTTTGCAGCTTATCTAATTAAAAATAAGGCCCAATGTAACAAACTAAAGGCCCAGATCAAAACAAACTCACCATAATTCATTACAAGGCCTAATTCAATTTCAATGATTCCAAATCAAATTTTACTAATCTAACATGCACAGATTTATAAGAACGAGTAATGGAGCTCAAAAATAAGGTAAACTAATAGGCCATACACACTAATAAGCCTTGATACAGGAATACGCCATAATGAACAATTAAAATCTCTAAACTAAATTTATCAATCCACTAGAATCGAACAAGCTATAATTAAATCGCAACCGATGAATACCATATAAGAACTTGTTAAGCAATCAAGATTAAACAAATAGCATCAAGAAATAAACACTTAACATCTTTGAATAAGCAACGTAAAATAGCAACAACGATTAGAATAAGCTATAAGCACATTAACGAATCAAACAACAAAGCGAATAAGCACGGATTTGCAAACTAAATAAGCTAACAGCTTACAAAACCAAAATAAGCTAATCGATTGCTTATTATACAAGCTTGAGTCCTAAACTTATTTCTGATTAAAAATTATAAATTATTTAAGCTTGTGAAAAGCTTAAACAATCCAAACTCTTAGATCGAAAAGAAGTATAAGAAATAAGCTAGTAAATAAGCTCAGTACGAAGAGCTTAATCTTCGATAAGCAGTGATTGGAAACTAGAAGAGAAATAAGCACTTAAAAGAAAAGAAATCTTCATTAATCAAGTAAACATTAAGCTTGTACAAAATCTCTATTAAGTTGCTAAATAAGCATTTACAATAAGCTATGAATGACAAAATTAGCTGAATTCTAACTATCATAAGCTGAGAATAAAATAAGCAAAAAGCTAAACTAAATCCTACTCCTACAATTTAATAAAACTAATTTTCCTCATGAATCCCAAGTTGAGGGGAGAGAGTTATATATATAGCCAAGTGAGGGGGTCTTCTTGTAAAATTGCACCAATCATTCTTCATTTGAGTAGCCAATCATTGGCTCGAATACTCGTGCACACGGATTGCCGAGTTATAAAATTTTGATCCACCGGTTATATAATGACGCGTGTCCTTTTCAAAAACTTTCATTCAACGCAGCAATGTTGACTGTTGGATCATTTTCACAGACATTTGCAAATTTGAAAAGTGAGAATGTAAATTGCTTTGCCACATGCCCAATTCTCATTCGTCCCTCCAATGATAGTGCACAAGCACATGAGCTTAAATGATTTAATTCATGGGCACGTGACATGACGTCAAGTTAACATCACAAACACTCAAAATCAGATTTTTGGATTAATTTCATTTTGGGCTTAAAAGCTTGTTGGACCATAATGCTAGCTTGGGCTGGTCTAGCCCATAAAATGGGTTACGGGCTGGCCCAATAAGATCCAAGGGAACCGTTGGACTCGTTTTCTCGTGCTCTTTTCACTGGTATGCTCGAGGACTTTTCACGACTTCATCTTAGCTTGAGTAATAATTAGATTTGACCAAATTGAGCCCGATAATTCTCGTTTTTGCACCGTTTTCAATCCTTTTACCTGCAAGACATAAAAATATCAAACAAACATATTTGCAAGATAATAAAGCATATTTTAGCATTTTTAGTCCAATTAATAGTGTTTTCCAGGTTATAAATGATGTGTATTTTAGCGAACATCGTTAACTTTGCTTCAAACTTCCTTCGTGATAGTGCTAAGATGTGGTGGGAAGGAAAGGTTTGTGAGAAGGGTGAGTAATGGATAGGAGCATGTACATGGAAATAATTTAAGGAATTTTTTAATGCCAAATTTACTCCCGCTAAAGAAATTGATAGAATTCAAGAAGAGTTCCAAACTTTTACATAAACTAATGAGACGGTGAATGAGATGTGGAAGAAATTTAATGATTTGATTCGCTATTGTCCTGAGTACCATGGAAATGAGAAGCTCAAGGTTGAAATATTTCAAAGAATGTTACGAGATGATATTTGAGAAGTGATCTCCCCATTCAAATGCACTACTTTAGATGATCTTCTAAGTAGAGCTCGAGTGAGAGAGGCGGGCTTATTGAGGAAAAATAATAAGGAGACTAAGGAGACTAAGAGAAAGTTAGAATTTAGAGATCGAGACGCCAAGAAGCCTAAACATGATTAAAGCCGAAGAAGTGGCAGAACTCTAATCAAAACACCGTGTACAAAATGTCATAAAACTCATCTTGGAGTGTGTCGAGCAAACTTACCAGGTTTCTATAAGTGTGGTGCCTTGAACCACATGAGCAAGGATTGCAAGAAGCCGATGATTTTGTGTTATAATGAGAAAACCGGGTGGTAAAAGAGCCATAGTAACCTAGATACTTATAGATATGATAATCACACTTCAGAATACAGGATAGACAACTCGACATACTTAAATCGGTATTCATTAAAACAGCGAGGTATAATGGAATCACCACTGTATTAAGTCATAAACAACTTGTCTACATATTTTACATAGTCAAAATTTGCAAGGCCATTATTTATTGCCACACATCTAGTGGTTGTTTTTTAGATTCTGACAAAAGGTATAAAATGTAGGATACTAGTCTAGTAGTCTAGTGGTCCTCCCTTGTGGTTCTTGAGCTCATGGATCTTCTCTAGAAGACTCTTCATATCTGATAGGTGGCGAATCTGGATATCCTCGATGAGTATCTCTAAAGTAGAAGTCCTGACGCGAGCAAGAACAATCTTGTCGTCATGCCTTATTTGCTCTCTCTGAAATCCATAAATCTGGGTACAGGCTTCTTGAAGTTTAGTTTCTAGTTGGTCAAAATCTCGTTGTATGATTACTCGACCATTACCAAGACCTTCTATCTTATCTTCCATGTGCTCAATGCGCTCAAGAGGGAGCTCATCTAAGTGATTCAAAATAGTCTCGATCTGTTCCTCATGACGCTCTAGATGCGTCTTATGAGAACTCTCTCCTATCTCAAATACCTGAGGTAGGGCGGAGGAATCAGTAGAGGAGGGTGTTTAAAAAAATAGGATACTTTTTGTGAAATTATTATCCACATGACCTTGAACACATAACCCTTAATAGATATTTTGAGGATTTAAACCTATCTATATCTAAATGTTAACCTAAATTCCACAAAAATAAGAGTGTGCTGGTGACTATAGTGAACTTTAGAACTTGGCTTAGTATATCTATTCGAGACCACAATAATAAGTACTATGGATTTAGATGGATTGACTTTTCTAAACTGGTAATTTTCTAGGATTATGCCAAAAAGCCAATACATATTTTATAAACTAACTACATCGGTTAGTTAACTCCCGTATAAACCCTTTGTTTACTCTCATTTTTAGAGTAAGATACCCCTAGAAAAACTCGTACAACCATTCCTTTAGGATTAAACCCAAAATATTTTGTTACACCTTTACACCTTAGCCTGCCCTATTAGATTAGTCCTTAATCAATCGCTGGTTACTTTCGTGTAAAGTATTGTATTTCCTGTGTCTTGAGTCTATCTTTTCCACCTACAGTATGGTCGGGAAATTCCACAACGCAATGGTTATTTTCTATCTCTGGTGAAAGTTAGAAGATCCATACCCTTTATTACTCTTCGTCCAAACTCTTGGTTTTTGTAACACCCCCTTAGTTGACATATAGCAGCAGAAGCTAAATTAGGGCATTACTTCATAAATCAACAGTCATAATCATAGAAAATGACTCATAAGAGACGTTTTGGAAAATTTAGTTATCATTCAATATTATTTTAGAGTTTTACAAAAGGAGGTCCCAAAATACATATGAAAACATAGAGTTTGAATGATAACAAGTTTGGACGTCCTCAAGTCCAATGCCACTCCGTGCCATAGGTTGCTCAATTACCTGAGATAAACATGTTAAAAAGGTCAACACAAAAGTTGAGTGAAATTTATAGGTTTGAAATGTAATGGTTGAATACAAGTCATCATAAGTGGTATTAATTATACAATTACAATTATCATGGAAAACAGTATTATTGCCCTAAGTTCATGACACCAACACGTTAATATAGAAATTACCTCAGTGACATTATTAAGGAACAACTATCCTCTTGGAAAGGTAACCTGCCAAAGTTACCCATTATTCTAAAATATAGTGCGTTTGATTACCTTATGTATAGGTAAACACAAACAGGATTCGTCAATCCCGATAGATCTATCCATAATATTCGCGTTCACTCGCAAATGATTAATGGTTCATGATTAAATGATATTGGCAGTGAAGGTAAACTTAGGCAATAATATATCAAGATAGCATACAGTTGGAAAACACTTGTATTTACGGTTTATAGCACGTATCCCCCCACGGGATTTGGAAAAACATATAAAGGTGGGATTATGAACTCATCTTAATAAGGAAATCTGATTAATGTCAAAAGTGACTCAAATGGAAGTAAACAGCTTCGTCACGCAACCTGGGGTAATATGTCAAGTCTTAGTTTAATTGTTTCAAAACTTTATTTCATAAAGCTTAACGTAAATATTAATTTGGTTCATTAACTTGTGAAAACATCGTATCACTGTTCGGGCTATCATAATCCAGATGTCATGTAGTAAATGTTTGAGGAGCTAGGACATTTTAAATCGTAAATCCAGCAACTCGTCAAAACGTCTACCCAAATGAAAGCCCCTCACATTAAATTTCCTAGTAACGTGATACGTTATAGTTTAAATGATAGGATTTTATCATTTTAAGTTTCTTTAAAAGCTAGTGGATGATAAATTATGTTAAATATATAACATAATTATTTTATAGTGTTTCGATCGACGAATGATAACGAGAAATGTATCGGGATTTAATAAAATCAAGTCTTATAATATTTAATTATATTTTTATAACTAAATATAAAAATATTACATTTTATACCCTTGAGAATTCAAAAATGACAATATATACCCTTGGTATAATAACTTTTACAAATTTAACCCTTTACTTTATATCTTTAAACATTTAAACCCCTAACTTTGAAATATGGCAAAATAAACCCCTGTAGTTTAATTTTAGAATAATTACATTTTTGGCCTGAAAGTTTAATAATTTCAAAATTTACAATATATACCCCTTTACATGAAACGTTTTGCATTTTAAGTCCGAATTTCATAATCTTTGTATTTTTAATCTCGAAAACAATTTTTCAGCTTATATCTTATTACTATAAGCTAAAATAAGTAAGTTTTACGAGCTTGTAGCTTATAAAAAGAGCTTATGAGCTTAAAAATCCAAAATGGGTTAGGGCTTTTAAGATTAGTTTTTAAGATTATAAAAATGATAGATTAGCTTATTAGAATAGCTTATTAAATCAGCTTATGGTTTATAACTTATTAGGTTCATGAAAATAGCTTTTTAGGGCTTTTAGAGTGCGTTTGGTTTAGGAAAACCAAATGAGTAAGCTTTAGGGTTTAAGGTCTGATTTCATGAGATCATAAGGATGTATATGAGCTGATATATAATCTAAAACAATATAAGAGCTTATTGAACAAGTGAAAAAGGCTTACTAGTACACTAGGACTTACTAGGGCTTATTAGGGTTCGAATGACTTGGAATGGGTCGTGTAACCTTGGAGATGAATCAAGGATCCTTTGATCTTATACCTTGGCTTCTCTAGTGGCTTAAACTTCTTCTCTTTCTCTTCTTTGGCTCGAAATAGGTCAAGAGCAAGTGAGTGTGTTTGATAAAATTGTGTGTTTGTGAAAGTGTATGTGTTTCGTGTATTTATATGCCAAAGGAGGGGTAGTGGACAAGTTATGTGGAGTGGTGGCAAGTATTTGCATTTCTTTATCCAATGTGTAGATGACTAATGGGAGTTGGGCTAGCTTAGTGAGAGGTGTATAGTGTAGAGGGGGTTCGGTTTACTAAGAGGTGAGAGGGGTTGACCGTGGCAGCATGTGGTGGGAAAGGTGGTGACAAGGTGCTTTACTTGGAGTGCAAGGTGTTTACTTGGAGCTTAAAGGTGCAAGGTGGTGACAAGGAGGTGAAAGGAAGCTAGCAAGGTGGTGACAAGGTGCTAGGCAAGGTGGTGTGTCATGGTGGAGGGTGGTTGCTTGGTTAAGGTTTAGCTTAGAACTAGTTTAAGGTGTAACGGGTTCATTAGGGTTTTGGGTTAGGGTTTTGGATTTAGGATGAGCTAGGGTTTAAGTTAGGGAGGGAAAAAGTGTTTAAACATTGTGCATTGAGTGTTTGTAAGTTGTGCTAGAAAGGTGGTACGAAATCCCTTAAGAAATTGGAGGGAAAATGGTAAATTCGAATGCTATGCATAATCGGATTGTACATAGAGCTTTAGAGATTTGTACTAGGGTTTTGGACGGAAACATAGTTTGAATTTTATGCATTATAACCTTGTACATATGCCTTGAAAGCTTGTATATTTGTTTTGTATAAAAACATTACATGTAATAGGGGTTTTGATATAAACGTTAACGTATAAATCCGTTTTATAGTAAATGTATGGATGGTACGTTAAATAGATAACGTATGGTAAAAATGGAGTTTAAAACATATTGCTTGACATATTATGACGTTTATTTGATATAAACGTTGATGAAATTGGCATTGGTAGGTTGCGTGAGCACGTTTACTTTTGTAATGTAAGTTACGTTACATTATGGATGGAATAAAGCAAAAATCTTTCCATGAAAACCGTTGCATCTAATTTAATATATGGAAATTACACTAAGGAAAATTGCATCTAATTTGATAGATGGATAATTATATAGAGGAAAATGGTAGTTTGTTATAGTCTCCCAACCTTAAATAAATCTCGTCCCTAGATTTAGTTGGATGTTGGAGTAATACTTGGCACGAATTTGATCTTCGCGTTCCCATGTAAATTCTGGTCCTCTTTTAGAGTTCCATATTACTTTGACTATAGGGATACGACTTTGTTTCAGTTGCTTGACTTCATGATCCATAATTTTTATTGGTTCCTCCACAAAGTTGAGTTTGTCATCGAGCCGAAGCTCTTTCATTGGAATGACAAGGGATTGGTCGGATAGGCATTTCTTTAAATTAGAAACGTGGAAGGTACTGTGGACATTACTAAGTTCTTTAGGAAGCTCAAGTTTGTATGCCACTGGGCTGACCCTTTCAAGGATCTTAAATGGTCCAATGTACCGGGGGTTTAGCTTTCCTCGCTTTACGAATCGGATGACACCTTTTCGAGGTGACACTTTCAACATAACACGATCTCCAACTTGGAATTCCAAAGTCTTTCGCCTTGGCATAACTCCTTTGCCGATCTCTTGCAGCTTGCAAGCGTTGTCAGATTTGTACTATCTTTTCGGTGGTTTCATGGATTATCTCTGGTCTGGTGAGTTGGACATCTCCAACTTCAGCCTAGTAGACAGGTGATCGACACTTTCTACCATAAAGTACCTCAAATGGTGCTGCCTTAATACTGGCATGGTAATTGTTATTGTAAGAAAATTCTATCAGTGGTAAGTGTCTTTCCCGTCCTTTTCCAAAATCTATAACACATGCTCGAAGCATGTCTTCGAGTGTTTGGATGGTTCTTTAACTTTTTCCATCTATC